>JANHGN010014076.1:0-99291 GCA_024605025.1 Megaceryle maxima
TGTTGCTTACATCCGCTCCCCGCCCCGCCCCCATCGGAGGGGTTGCAGAGCTCTGCGGCTCTGTCACCTGATTTCACACTGCAAATGATTTTTTTTTTTTTTTTTTTTTTTTTTTTTTTTAATGTACAGCAGACATGTAATACTCATACACTAAACCACAGGTTTAGAAATGTCTTGCATGGATGTATCTTCCTCCTTCTCTCCTTCTGACAGCAATATCTGTATCGCAATAAAAAGTATTTTTTAAAATGTAAAAAAAAAAAAATAAGAAAAAATCCATTAAGGCCTACACACTATTGTCAAGTTGGTTAAAAAAAAAAAAAAAAAAAAAAAAAGGGAATCAATACTCTATCACTCATCTCACAAAGAGGTCTGCTACTAAAGCTGCCCAACTTTTCTTTCTGCACCATTACTTCATCTCCTGTCTATTCAACAGCAAGGAGACCTCTCCTGGAAGGAGTCTGGAGAGCTGCCACCGTATCACTGATACAAATACAATTAACTCACTCATGCAACTCAATATTTATGAAACTTGGCGAGCAAACGCCAAGAAAAAGTCTTTATGTAATGTTATCTACAGGTTCACACTCCCCTCCCTCCTCCCCTGCCAACATTTTTTGGTATTGGCAAAGCTCGTGGGTAACTACAGTGATAGCAGCACGTTCTTAGTCCAGTGCAAGCTGTGTCAACCCAAAGGGCAGGTCTACGCTGTGTAACAGAACACAGACATTCCCATCCAGCAACAAGGAGGGCCGGTGGACAAGCTGACATTTTATCCCAGATCTGAAGTTCCACATGCCCTTTGTCTATGCAGCCTGGAACTGGCACCCTTTCCAGGCTGGGATTCACTGGTTTGCAAGGTTGAGCTCAGAGGAGATAACCCTGGATGTGACATCTGTCACACCAGATACAGGCATTCCCTGTCTGCAGCAGATGCACCTTTCTGTCTTGAGGTCTGCATCCCTCCACCAGGACATGGATCACCAGTGAGCTAGAGTTCAAGGCTTTCTGGAGATGCAGTGGGTCCCATGAGGAAGAAGGCAGCTGAAAACAAGCTGGTGGCTGCCAGAGCAACTCTTCTGCCTGCAACCTGCCCCACATCTGAGGAGCCCCATGAAAGAGCAAAGCCAGAAGCAGGCCATCAGCTGGCAAAACTGCTCTGGCAGCCTGCAGGATAGATCTGGTCATCGATTAGATGCCTTTGGTCTAGTGTAACAAGGGCACACAAGGCCTTGCAGGGGCAGTGAAAAAGCAGTTTTTTCCGTCACCTTGGGCCCGGCACAGACACTGAGATTTTAGTGCTGGCTGTTGGTAGCACCAGAATCACTGAGGAGTACTGGCTCTCGTACAGCATCTACTAATGCAACAAAACCTGGCTTACATCTGCTTATGGTGCTGACTTTCAAAATAAAGCAGGATTGTTTCCTCAGCAATTGACCTCCCTGAGCAATGAGAACATCTTGTAATATCAAAGAATAAAAAACTGGCATTGGCATTGCAGAAATTTAAGTCATTTGTCTAGCTTAGCAACATTAATTGGACGCTTCAGGATGCAGTTTGGTTTAGATATACATTTGCTATCTTTGATATAATTATAAAGCAAGCCTTGCCCTCACAACCAGCCAGGGCTTCTCACACCAGCACGAGGACACAACTCAGGAGAGGAACCATCGCTTGGTGAGCTCCACCAGGACATGATGCCAGGTTAGTTACCCGGGACTCCAGCCTGGTTCGCTGCATGGCCCCACAAATAACACAGCAGTGGAATAAGCAATCAGAACAAAGATTGCTCACTGTCTCCAGAAGAAATTAAGTGTGCAGCCTGGTTTGACATATATTAACTGCGTGCCTAAATAGGCTGAGATTTGGGAGGCAAGAAGGCACGATGCCTGATCCAGAGTCCTTTAGAGAAGGCTGACATCAACTTGCTTCACTTGGTAACTCTTCTGTTCATCTTTTTCTCCATGGTTACACAAAGGTCTCCAATTTCTTGATTGTATTAGCAAAGCACAATAGCTACAATCAAGCCTAAAACATCAAAGAAGCTTTCATAGTTTGCAAAGAAAGGGTGGGAGTCTTATTCACTTCAGTAAGGGATATGCTTTCATATTGAATTACACTGTAAATCAGTAGACTTTCTAATGGCATTTCAATAGCTTAAACCGCCCTCTTGACAATATTTTCTGTGGGATTTATTGCCTATAAGCTCAAAATGGCCAGAAAGCAAATCATTACTCAGAAAATACAACAAACAGAAAACCTCGGACAGCCTGGATGAAATGCATCTTTACAGAGAGACCTGAAGTGAAAGCTAAATATAAAACATGAACAGAGTGAGGTTAGGCCCGTAGGGGGCAGAGAGCAGGGCTGAGGACAGAGCTTCCTGGGGTGTTGGGCTCACCTGTGATGCAGCCACCCCTCTGGTCCCCTTCTCTTCCTCCACACACAGCTTCTCTGAAAAGAGCAGCCCCACAGCTGGGGACACATGTCTGCAAACACCCTCAGAAGCCTCTTCTGCCATGACTTAATGCTGCTGGAGACATGGGCAACAGCCTTTGGCCTGTCTCCTCTCCCTCTAACCATGGCTTACAGGTAATTCAGCAGCAACACCACCAGCTGAGCAACAGGCAGCAGCAGAAATAGAAAGCTAACCCTGGCATCAGAGTCAGCCCTGCACCCCAGCAACTATATTAGCAACAGCTTCAACAAACATGTCCAGAAAACCTTGTGTGACTGTGAGCTGGGGCCTTTCCCAGCTGCCCGCTCCACCCCACGCAGAGAAGCTGCCACCAAGCTGGAGAGCTGAAGCACCAGTGGCCGGCAAAGGCAGTGTGGGCTGACAAGCCAGCTGAGTAGGAAGCAGACCAGTCTCTCACTGGAAACCTACACACCCATCATGCTGTGGAGCCAGAGGGCCTGGGTACCTGTCAGTGGGGTGTGGGTTGAGCTTTCGTCTCAGCAGCTGCTCACAGTCAGGGAAAGCAACGTAGTGATACTTGCAGAGCCTAGCCCAGCCAAACTGCACTGTGTAAGAAAGCATGCTTCTCTCCTGCACATCTCTTCAGTGTTCCCAGAGCCCTTCCCAGCTCCAACAGAATCAAAGGAACAGTTCTCAAGACATAGCTGTGGAAAAACAGACTAAGGAACGCACTAGAAAGCTGGTATGGCAGCAGGACCAGGCACGCAGCTGGATGAAGGACAGCCAAATCATATCCTGCCGAACCCAGTTTGAAGCCAGAGCACAAACTCCAGTCCCACAGATCACTACTGTCCTCCCAGTGGCTCCAACCACTAGAAACTGGTTCTTCTAACGCTTTGACCACATCTTTCCAGTCTAGCATACTCTCAAGCAAAATGCCTATGTTCTCCAAGGATGCTCGCATTTGCCAGACAGGATGTTTATTGGGGAGGACCTGATGGATGAGCGAGAAATAGGGCTCCTAACTAGCTCAACTTCTGATGCTGAAACAGAGCAGTAACAGTGCAGCTTTTCATGCCACAGTCAGCTCCAGGTGTTCTCATCTACCTTGATCAGTAAACTTAGCATCACACACCCCAGGAGCATTCAATACCTGACAAACAGCAACAATTTCTCCTCTATTTATTTGTTTCAGGCTTCAGGGCACTCTCGGGCAGCCTTGGTGCACAGGACTCTCATAATATTTTGAAGGGTTTGTTCATAGGACCAAAGTACAGCTCGATGCTAAAGGAAAGAAAGAGATGCCAAATTTCTGGTTGCTTTCAAAAACCATCTTACCTTCTTCAGGGGGTATTTCTCCCCAGTATTCCCATTCAACATAGTAACTGCATATCAGTAATAATAATTACAGAAACAACTTAAAACTTATCAAGAAATAGGGAACGAGCTTCATTTACTTAAGCCTAGCTTGTAATTAACGTGCAGCGTGACTTTCACGCAGATCAGAGATCTGCACTATGTACATGGTTGTCAAGTGCATGGAAACAGGATCATGTGGACAGATCACTATCACTCTATCTCAGCCAGCCACTAACCTACGGAAGGAGACACCATCTACTCCTGCCCTACAAGCTGCAGTCCATCTCTACAGGCAGGCACAGGCTGACGCAGACACAAAATACTGCATCACAAAAAATCCTCTGTCAACAGCTATAAAGTATTTTTGGCTTCCCGATGCGAGTTCTGCACACCTGGAGAACACTCTGTAGCTAAGTGGGAGTCAAAACAAGAAGCAACCATATTGTATTTGACCTGCAGCACCCTGGCTCTCCGCCAAGGTCATGATGCTATGGGGAAAGAAGTTGCGTTCTCCTTTAATTCTTCAATTTAATGTTCAATAAATAAAATTGCAAATAAGCATGGGTAAAACACAATTCTTTTTGCCTTAAGAAAGAAAAAAAAAAAATCATAGGAAAGGATACCTGCAAAAGAGTTCAAGGTAAGGAATGCACAAGAATTACATGTCTTAAATATCTTCCTGCACACGAGCAAATGGTAACAAACTCATCAAGATTCTGTGATCGGCTCATTAATCTTACAGTCCATCTTATCTCATTTCCTACGGTGTACCCTGATAATTTGCTACTTCAAGACCAAGGTTTAATTTTAACTCCTTGTTAAAGACATAGAAATTATGGAGCTCTACCCAGGGACTAACGATTTTTACAATCGTAATTAAATAACTCCCTAGTAACAATGCAATTCACTACCTGTAAATAGTGTTTCCCCAAGCTTAAAAATTACTTCAGCTACTACATAAAACTCATAGGAATAATCCTATGTATTATAAACCTCTTTCCTTTCTCTTACATCTCAGTACTCCAAATTGTTTATGTTGTTTCACTGACACGATTGCTTCCTATACTGCACTTACAGACAGTTGAAGAGGAGATACTACCTTTTAAAGATGCATATGCTGAGTCAAAAGATCTTAGCACATGCTAGTGCAAAATTAAGTGATTTTAAAGACACATATCAACCCTGTTGTAAATGGCAGGGTTAAGAGCTCTCAGAGAGCAGCCAGCTGAATTCACTGCTGCACTGCACCTGGCAGGGTCACGAGCACCTGTGTAAAATGCTGCCATTCAGGTTTGCACAATTTCACACCCACACAGGAAAATGCCTACCAGAGACAACACAGTACTGGAGAGATCCCTCCTGGTTTTAACTACATTAAAGGAAACTAAGGGCAAGATGGCTTTTAAATGACAATGTTAATGAAAACTACTGCTCTGCAACTTGACAAGTGACTATACCAAATGGGAAACAGAGGGAAGGATCTTGAAGTTATTAAGCTGTTACAGACTTGATCTGTGTAAAATTAGCCAAATGTATTAAACTAACAGGCAAATTAAAAAATATCTAGACCATGTTAATGTGTTTACTAGAAAGACTTCAGAAAACAATTAAATTGGTTAGAAGAAAAAGGGTCAGTTTTGAAGTCTCTGGAACACAGATTTTTATGCAAACTATGAACAGAGAACTCTGTCCCATTGCCCAGTTGGATGACTGGTCTATAAGCATTACTGATGAGACAGTTCATGTCCATGCACTTACTCATCTGCATAAGTGTTTGGGGTCATAATTGCAGTGAGGTACCTGAAAGTCATCTGGGAAGCACCAATGCTTACACACCAACTGCTCCTACTTGCCTCTTGCTGACACTTCCTACAGTTCTCACAAAAGGTGGTGACCAATATTGCAACTAATCACCTTTTTAATTTTTTTTAATTCAGCAGGAGAAAATCTGTGTTTATAAATAGAGCAGCATGAGCCTGAGAGTTCACAGTGAAACTTTCAAGCCAGCACATGAGTTGAGGGACTGTCCCAGGTAATCCCCAGCAGCTCAGCTCTCAGGAGAAGAGCTCAAGAAGCAGAGGCAGCCAGCTGCCCTGTCCTGTTTGGCTTTACCAACCCAAGGAGCATTTGGAGTTTACTGATATATTGCTGTCCTTGTCTCTGAAAAGTGAACACAAAAATTTTATTTTAAATCAAAATGAAAAACCGTACACAGCCAAGTAAGTGTAAGCCAGGTTAAACTTCCGAGGATTCACCAATTTTCCCCTCACTCCATTCACTCCTTCCTTGCCTACATGTGCTTTTGCTCCTGGGATGGAAAAAAGGGCAGTATGAAGGATTTCAATGAAGGTGTTGCAAATCATCTATGATTATTTATAAGATACAAGACCCTTGTGATGTTTTATAGCATGCCACAGCAGTTCATGGACCTTGGGTTAGTACAAACCAACACTTCCTATCCTTCCGATTACACAAAATCCCATGACAGCCTAGCTGAATTTATCAAGATATATTAAATTATCAGGGCAAGATACTGTTCCCTGTCATCATGTGATTCTGACTGCACGCTATGCAAGACGCTAACAAAGCAAATCAAAAGGGAGGGGAGAGGAGAAAAGGAACAGAAGATGAACACTTGCTCATTCTCCACTAAACCCACCCCCGCTGTAATTTTTAGCCATTAATGGACAGAAGAGCAGCAGCTCTTATAGCCTCTTGACTACATGCCCAGATATAACATCAGTTTACATCAGTCTATTAAAAGGTCACTGATTTCCCATCCCATTACACTCATCAACTCACAGGTACAGGAGTTCATAAAACATGTGTCTATCCAGCAGGGTCAAGAAACTTTTCCCTCACCAGTGACCAAACAAGCATTTCAGGCCACAGACTGCATCTGTCCTAAAAATCAACACTGCAAGATGGATAAAATGAAAGAAACAGCAGGCCTTTGGATGTACATGCATCCCCACTGGAGGTGATATTATTACAGGTATTGTAGTAATGTAAATAAGGCCACCACCTTTTCAACAGAGCAGTCCAAGCCCAGGTGTAGCCAGACCCAGTGTGATCGTGACTCCAGCCTCCCAAGAGGACAGGGCTTGTCTCAACAGCAAAGAGGAAACACCCCTAGGAAAACAAACACGAATAAAACCCTCATAAACACAGCTCTCCACCCTGAACTCACTCCTTTGCTGGGTATGCACTCACCAAGCAAACCCCTGCAAACTCTGCTCTGTGCTGTCAGGAGCAGTACCTGAGCTAACTCGTCTGGAGTTGCCTTGGATCCCTCTGCCACCTAGCACAAAATCACATCAGTAACTGCCTGAAAGAGACCATCTTTAGTGCGTGAACATCAAGCCTATCCATAGAGTACCAATATACACCTATTAATCAGTCCCGTGGCTGGTATTTTCCTCTAATCACCCCAGAGGTGCAGCATCACACCTCAGTCACAGACAGCCGCTAAGAACAGAAAGCGCCAGCATTCTCCCCAGCGATACGATCGAGATGCCTATCTGTTCTCTACGTTGTCAGCTCTCTTTCCTCCACGTCTGATTTTATTGTGGTGGTTACCTGACCATGCATGCTGAACTTCCTGGCCTCAAAAACTTAATGCTGACCTTAACCTCAGAAGTTCTCAGCTGTTCTGCAGCTTCTCTACCCAGAAGAAATGTCACTTTTTTGTTTGTTTGTTTTTTAACCTAACAGAAGCAAACTACTTTCTGGATCAAACCAGTCACTTTTTTCACCTGTACAGTACTGGAAGCAAAGACACAACTTTAGAGCCTGGCGTATTGCTTTAACTCACCATTAGGACTAAGACCTACATGAGGTTCTCTGGGCCGGATGCAAGTAACATCTACTTGGAAACAACTGAGAAATAGCTGTAAGTGAAACTGTGTTCAACCAACGCGACAGTGTACACAGCAGACACAAGACTAGTGCTGCCATTCTGTTAAGTCAAAGAAATTCACATGCACACATCAAACAATTGTGCAAGCATGCATACATCTGAGCAGAAATACATCCAACCAAGGTATCCAAGTTCACCTCTGTGTGCTAAGCATACGATGAAAGGTAAAGGACCGTGTGAGTCTGCAGGTGTACTCTGCCAGTCATGCACTACAAGTCTTCTCTCTGTTAGTCTACACAGAGGAGAGGCTTTGCAGCCCTCAGTTATAGGGTCTCGACCCTCAAGCTATGACAGCTGAGGCTTTTTGTTCTTAGGGTCCCAAAAGGCATGAGCTGAAGCAGCAGTCTAAGTAAATCTAAAGCAGAGGAGCACAGACGTACAAAGGTACACCTGCATGCATCTGCAGCACAGGCGTGCACGGACAAGTCCCAGCTCTGCAAATACCCTTCGAGCGGCTTCATTCATTCAGAAAGAAGCCCAGGTCCAGCTTCAACTTGAGACAGCTACTCACCCAGCCTTCGAAGCTGTCGCTGGGGCCGGCGGAGCGCAAGAGGTCCTGGAAGTGCAAGGTGCAGTTGGCCACAAAGTCATCGTAGCCGATGGGGGTGTCGTGGAAGACAGACAGCTCGATCTGATGGCCGTCGGTAACCGTGGCGGAAAACTCCTCGTTGTAGGTGGGTTTGTTGGTCTTCTGCTTGGTGCTGGTCTGCCCGACTCGCACCTGGTCCACGCTGACGGTGACATAAGGGTCCAAGAGCTGGTAGCCCTTTCGGAAGAGCGAGTGCCGGAGGGACCAGCGGGTGGGCTGCAAACCCACCGCTTCCCCAATCCGCACCTTCAGGTACCCGTTGAACTTCATGGCTCCGGACATGGCCGCCCCCCCGGGGCGCCCGGGAGCCCGGAGGAGAGCCAGACCCCTCTCCCGCGGAGCCGGGCCGGCAGCCAGCCCCGCTGCGTCTCTTCAGAGGGCCGGGCGGCGGCGGCGTACCCGCCCCCGGGCCATGCCGGGGCCCCGGAACCGCCGTCCCCCGCCCACCGCCCCCCTCCCGCGGCAGCGAGCAGCCTCTGCAGCCGCCTAACCCGCGCCCGGCCCTCTTCTGCCGACGGGGAGCGGAGCCGTTCGGCTCGGCTCGGGACGGCGGGGAACACCTGGGGCGTGGGACGGCGCCGAGCGGGGAGGAGCCGCGAACCCGCGCCGCGAGGGCGGGCCTGGGGTGGTGAGCGGGCGGGACGGGCGCTCGCGCCGCTCCGGTTGGCACGGCTCGGCCCGGGCACGGCCCAGCTCTACCGGGCGGCGCCCCCCCGCCGCTAGAACAGGTGCGGCCGGCAGCAGCCCGGAGCCCCGCCGAGAGCTTAGGCGAGCAGCCTGCCCCGATACGGCGCCGGGGAACGGAGCGCCGCTCCACCTGCGCGGCCCTCCCGGGTCTCCCAGACACACCCCCCCAGCTGCCGCAGCCCCGTTTCACATCTCCGGGGGAAGGGCCGAGGCTGCACCTGGTCGTCCCTGCCGTGCATCGAGGGGACAGCTAAAAGGGGAGCGGAGTTAAACAGCGCAGCGTCATCTCGGCTGCTTCTCCCGCGTCTTTTACAGCATCCGAACGCTGGAGCACGGCGCATTCAACTAGGAGATGGTGTACAGAGAATAAAAAGATACGTTGATTTTGCTATTGAAAAGTTTATTGTTACTGTTCTGCCGTTTGGAATTAATTGTGTATGACTAACATTCTTGGTACTCAGGATGCAGGGTTTGGTTTGGGGTGCATTTCTTTTGGTTTTTCATTGCACTTTATTAAGTAAGAATTTAAATACTTTTAATTGCTTTCTAAAGTTCACAGCAAAATGGTGTGGACTGGGTAGGGTATCCATGAAGTCCTGCTTTCCTGATGATATTGGTTGACATTGAATTAGGTTGAAATCCCCACAAAAGAAGAAGATGTGGTCATTTGAAGGTCCCCACCCCTCCTGGACGGTGCCAAGGCTGGCTGAGAGTGTGCAGTCCCTTTTCTGTGTGTTTCTTTCTTTTTTTTTTTTTCTTTTACTTTTCCAGCCTATTCCTCTCCCCTCAGCCTGTCATCTTTCACATTCTACCCACTTCCTAGGAGGCTGCCTCTGGTTTCCCACCCCCTTTACTCCTTGCCCTCCTTCTCACACCCTTTTCTCCACATTTTGCAGGAGCACCAAGCCAAGGCTCCTTCCAGTCTCAGACAGAGCAGGGCTCCTATTGCCTCCTCAGGAGAGAGCAGGTGGAACAGGTTCAGTAATGTGATCATGCCTCACATAGAAGCAACAGTTCTGCCAGAAAAACTCGTAGACCCTTAAATCAGACTTTTGACAGGTCTCCTTATGTGGCTTTGAAGTTCCTTCACCTGGCACTATTAGCTGGAGAAAAGAAGCATTTAACAAAGGTTGAGCTTCGTTAGGACAGCTCATGCTGGGGAGGAACACAAGGTTAATCTTAGCAGTTGCCAAACTGCATGAAATCCAGCCACCACTGGGTCAGGCATCTTGTCTCCAGGAGCGACCAGCTCCAGGTGTTTTCACAGAAGGTATGTCCAAGCAAACACAGAATACTCTGTTCCCATAAAAGATTTAGGGGTGGTGGTGTTGGGTTGATGTTCCTTCCAAAATGCAATCTGGCATTAGCTCTGATCATTCTGTGTAGTTTTCTCTTCCCTACAAATACCCTGTTCTTAGCCTCCATACCTTCTTGGATTCCTTCATCCCACAGCAGTGAGCTTGTCAGAAATAAACATTTCTTTATATCAACTGTATATCTGCTATCACTTTATTTTCTTGATTCACCACTGTTCTTCTTTCATGGCACCATATAAACAAACAAACAAACCAACCCCTTATTTATCTTCCCATGATCATAATTATTTGTCATTTTTCACTTTTATCACTTCTATCCTTCCTAGTCCCTTGGAGTCTGTATGAGCCAGGCCAGAATCCATACAGAATCACAGAATTTCCATATCCCTCAGAATCCATCATGTGCAACCAACAGTTTTTACAAGACTTTGCCAGGACTCTCTGCAATGGCTACAGACAAGACTGAAAGATAGCTGCCTGAAATTTAAAGCACCCAGGATGAATGTCCACAGGATGAGGCTGAAGGCATCATAAAGGCTGAAGTGATCACTTTCTGAACTCCAAATCATCATACATTTTACTTTGTTTAGAAGACTTCAAAGAGCTCAGCACAATAGCAATGAAGAATGTTGGTGCAAAAAGAACAAATTTTGGCTTAGCTCAGCATGGCTGGCTTGCCTCTAAGTTTCTTATGCTGGGTCTATTTGCCCTATGGAAAGTTAAACCTCTGTAGGTTCCCTCAACAGTGCAGATAAATCCTTTTTAGAAGTCTGAATATGAGCTTAGACTGAGAACAAGAGCTCTTGGAGGTTGGAGTTAATAGATAAACAACCACCAACTGCTGTAACACCATCACATTTTTTCTCTTTACCTTTTTTTCAGTTTTCTGAGGAAGCAGAGATGAAAGTCTTCCCAAGCAACTTGTCAGAAGTAATGACTGACTCACATAGTTACTGACATAAACAGGGAGAAGACCAAAATCTGTAGTTAAAGGTTCAGATGATGTTCATCAGCTTAAACACACAAGGTGAAGTGCTTTGCTGCACCGGACTTTCATACATTAATAGCAAGAGGAAAGGGGACTTAAAGAACTTTTTCTTTACAGTGGTTCACTGGAGTCTGGTGTGATAACATGATTCCTGTACATGGGCCTTTAAAAAAACAGCAAATAGTAAAACTTACGGAAAAAAACAGGTGAGCTATAATAATAAATATTTCTGATGAACAGCAGTACCTGCTGCTAGCCAGTTTTCCATCGGAGGTAAAAATCAATCCTGTGGACTCGTATGATGTGAATCCAATTAATTTTGTTTATTCACTTGAACCAGCCTGGAACAGATCATCTCAAACGTCTGAACACACCCGTATTCTAAACTCCCAGCCAAAGCCCAAATGTCCTGTTCTCAAAGAGAACTGAATAGTGACATGAAGTCAGAACATACCCTGCCTACTCTCCAGACATCCAAGCAGTAGAAAAACATTCCCAGTTAGGTATTTTCTTCCAAGAATCAAAACATCCTTGCACACAATGACCTTGCAAGGCTGAATGCAGCAGCACCATCTGGTGATGGCTGTGTTGAACCTCGTTGCACTGCTCTAGGTGCCAGGCAGGTCTGCAGGAGCATGGCTTCTCTTCTCTTCCACAGCAGGAGCTCAGAGACCAGGCTCCAGCCTTGGCAAGGTGATTCATTTTGTGCCCTCAAGTGTTCAGGGAAGCTGAGCTCTTCCTAGTGCTTCCTGCCAAGCTGCACAGTTTCCTGAGCCATCGGTCGATGACACATAGCTGTTCAAGAAACCGAGAAGAATGAATAGATGTCCTGCTGTTGTGCTTGAGCAGCAACATGGTGGGTGGCATGCAATGGCAACAAATACAAAATAAAGCACATAAGGCCATACAGTCTGAATTGTAGGTAAATGGTAGGACAAGCAAATGGGTAATAGACAATTTTACTAACCTTCTATCACTCTAGGATAAGATTTTCGTGCAGTGGCGGAGAACTCCCTGGAAAAAAACAGCCTAGTGCTCACTGACTGTCAGAAAGACAAATAGTATATTAGTAATTATTAGAAACAGAACTGAGAGCAAAGCCAAAACTGTAACTCAGGCACTGTATAAATGATACACCTATACCATTTATATTGTATACAAGTCTGCTTCCCCCCACCATTTCAAAAATCTACAATAGAGTTAGAGAAGGCACAGACAAAGATGATCATGAAATGGGGCTGTGAAGGGAGAGATGCTGCCTAGACTAAGATTTTGGGTCTGGGAAAGAATGACTGAAAGGAAAAATGTGAGGGAGATTTGTACAATCATAAACCATATGAACTGAATGAATGGGAAAGAATTTTTCATTCTTTCATAGAAAAGAACTAAGGGCCACTTGCTGAAACTATGAGGTAGCAGGTTTAAAACATACAGAAGCAAACATTTTTTACACAGTGCACAACTACAATATAGAATCCCTTGACAAAAATGGAAGACAGAAATATAAACAACCTCATAGAGGGGCTAGGCATTTATGGAGGATAGACTTACTAATAGCTACTGACCATGAGATAATCCCTGGAACAGGAACTTCTTAAACCACAAACTGCCAGCTAGGAGGATTGAGTGGAGGAAGGACCACTCTGTGTTTCTCTCATTTCTTATCCTTTTCTGCTTAAGTATTTTATTTCTTACTCTGAAGCCTCAGTTACTGGCCATCCTCTGGAATAGTGTGGTTGAGGTACGATGAATCTGGGAGGGACCCAATGTATCCATTATGCTCCACTAGATTATAATTTCTGTATTTAAGTGAGAAGACTCAGGAAAGACACCTTTTGAAGAGACTGGTTTAGCCACAAGTTCCCTGCAGATGAATGGGCAAAGATGGGAACAACTCTCCAAGTTTATTCTTGCATTCTTCATCAGGTCACAGTAACCTGAAGGATAAGTTTATGCAAGTTCTCTCGTATGTTTTTGGTAGTCTATCTGGAAAACTTTCAATTTGGCTCCACAAACAAAGCCAAAGAACTTGGCTAAGCCGTATTGTAAGTTTATAATTCAAGCCTGGCCTCATCTCACACTACAGCTCTCCACAAATTAGAGCCCATTCATGCACCATTTAAAACCTCCACTTCTTTTTCCTACCAAAGTGTGCATTATTCCCTTCATCAGTAACCTATAATTCTGTAATAATTTAGTATTGTCCCCTTTTGGCAAGTTAAGGGAAAATGCTTCAATTGCTCCACTTTAAATTTCTACCAAACACTGGTTACATTCAGAAATGAGTCTGTAAAGTCATGGAAAAACTTTGGCTTTCACAACTACCATTGCAAAATGCTACTGACATTTCTTGTAAATGGAACTGCAGTTAAATACACTTTAAAAATACAGAAATTAAAAGAGCTGTAGAGGCTAGTGAAGCAGGAACTAACTCTATTTGGTTCCTCTATTAATTTTAGTCTATTTATACAACTTCCCTTTTATAGTTCTTTCTGTAGGAGTGCTTGTTAAACCTCTAAATAATGACAGCTGCTAAAAAAATGAATGCCCCATGTGTGGAATCATTTGTGGAATCATTTGTGGTCGGGGGGGGAAGTCGTCTCTAATGATAATAATTATGGGATCTATCCAAAACTCACTGAAGTCAAGAGCAAAGCTGCCACTGATTTAAGCTATGTAAGAATCAGACCTGGTTTGTTTGTCTGCTGTTGCTCCTGACTTACTCCAGTGCAAACAAGAAAAAGAGATTTAGCCTAATATCAGCTTTTCTTAGTTAGCATGCATACTTAATTTCCACTAATAAATTGAAGCTCACGTGATCTTTATTATGTTTTATTTTTTTGAAAACACCAGGTCATTTTATAAAGTGCTGGTATTATAAACTGCAGAATATAGTTTATAAGAGAACTAACTCTTACAAGCCAACCATTAATACAACTAATGGCCTGTTTGTTGTATTAAACTGCTCTCATTTGTCTGGGTCCATTAACAAATGCAGTGGTCATTAACTGTTAACAGCAACTCAGTTATTAGATTTTATTACTTGTACAGGAAACACTGGAGAACAAACTGATTGTTTTGCTTAACTGGGGTTTATTTCTTTCCCAGCAGTCCTGACCTATTATTTATAATTTAGCTCCTCACTTATTCCCAAACATGACTGATGCACTCAGAAATGGGTTCAAGCCGTTCATGGAGACATGTAATTCACATGCCAGCCCCTCCTGCCAGCCCCACCTAGCCCAACAAACCTCTCCTTCAAACCACAGAGCTCTGAGGTACCAGGCATCTGGAGTGGCCTCTGCTTTGCTGATTTTTTTTTTTGTATATTTTTGTTGGGAAGCAGCTGCCATCTGCATACATAATAACGGGATTTAAGTAAAAGATATATTAATGTGTACCTAGGAGGCTGTAAATCCTTCTGCTTCATTCATGTTCTTTCTCTCTAATTCACTGTATTCCAACAATCAAGTTTAAAAATATCTTTTACTTCCTCTTTGCTGGGACTGACGCATCAAGTAAGGGTGAGCTCTTCCTGACTTGTGCAGACATTTAGTCCAGATAATTGTAGAGGTCTCTTCTGGCCTTGTGGTTTACAAATAAGCTCATAGCCATAATCTTGCAAACCCTTGTATGTAACACTACCCAGTATTATCAGGATCTGAAAGATCTTCCACATTCTGAAGACCCCCAATGAACACCTTCCTTGCTCTGCTTTCTTCATCCTGATTCAGTTCAAAGCAATGGAAAATCAATACCAGTGTCAAATTATCATGAAGGACCGGCAACGGCTTGTCATGAAAGTGGCTTTCATCAAGTAGTCTGAGCAGTTTTCTTCATCTTGCAGTGCCATGATATGCAGATGAGGGAGGAGACACACAGAAATGTGTTATTAGTTCTCTCTGGAACAGGATCTTCCGGACTCCCACCAATCAGTGTTAGACCTGACTGGTGTTGCAAAACAACTATCAGTACTTCAGAGGTGGAGATACACAAAGTGACTGTGGTTTACCCTCTGTGGGGATGGGTATATTTAATGAGATTAAAATAACTCAGTTTCTGAGCTATTGGTCTTTTTCTACTGCACTGTAGCTATTAATTGTACTTATAGCTATGAGTTCTTCTCTCCTTCTATAAAGGCACAAGGGTACACCTCATATAAATGATCCTACCTGGTCTCTAAAGGCTTGGGTCAGTCAGAAAGATAGGGCCACCACCAACACAGTGGTCCAGTGTGCCAGTGGCACACGTGGTGCTTAACTCACCGAAGAAGAAAAGCCACACTCCTACAGGTAAAGTGATTCACAATGCAATATCCGAACACACTGCATTGGAGATGCCCCACCAATCCTCTTCTCATTTGGTTTGTGAAAGAGGGTCTTACCATGGTTTGATTACACAGAAAGGGTGTCAGAGGATGGTCATGGAGTGCAAATTTGGCCATATTACATCAGCCCAGCGCTATGTGCAGACTCATTTGGCTGCTATGACAGCCAATGGATCCCACACAACATTGAGAGGAAAAGGGTGAGAGATTTTTCTAAGAACAGACTCAAGACACTACTAGTTTGTAAGACCAGCACAGGTGATTAGAAAGTGCTTCTATTATCCCTGGGGCAGAGGTTAAAGCCTATTCTGTATTCCCATGCCTGTGTCTTACATGGTATGTGCATGGGACTGCGTAGTGTTGTGGTGCTGGGGACTCAAAATATGAGTCAGCTTATCTGCTCCTGCCTATAAACAAGGCACTTCTGATACAACTTCCCTCCTATCGGCTTCTGATAACAACTTCCTTCCTATCCCCTTTCCCAAGCTAGCACGTGCTTACATATTGTGCAACAAAACCAGTCAGACAAGAAATTCTAAGGTATTTAAAAAGCCCAGGGATGTGCACATTATGCCATTAAGAAGCTGACATCAGTGGAGACTTGGCTAGGAATGGCCCCAGCTCATCAAGCGTTTCTGCCTTCTCCTTACCTCACAGTAACAAAGTAGAATAAAAAAGGCATCTCTGCCTCTTTCAGCTCCTGGTACAGTTCAGAACATAAAGAATCTCAGGGTTTTCCAGGAACAGCAAGACTGTTCAAATACAGAAGAGACCCCACACTCTTTGCTTTACACAGACAAAGTAGGTGCCAGAACTGTGATCTAGACCCTTGTTACAAAAAGGCTGAGCACCCAATTCCTCGCTTTTGCAAGAGATACTGTGCCATCGTACCAACCTCCCTCTCCTGTTTCCTCTCCTCTCTCATGCTCCTCTTGCAGAAATGGTCTTTCTCACCACGTCACTGTGCACTTCATGCAGCACATTATTCCTTCCTTTTGCTTCTGCTGGATCATTTTTCTTTCTCCAAGGCTCTGTGTGTCAGCTCAGCAAAGGCAGAGATCCTGTCACAGCAACCAAAGAGCACATTGAAATTGTGGTGCGGTTGACACACCTGAGGGACAGGATGCCATCCAGAGGGACCTGGACAAGCTTGAGAAGTGGGCCCGTGTGAACCTCATGAGGTTCAACAAGGCCAAGTGCAAGGCCCTTCCCCTGGGTGGGGACAAGCCCCAGTACCAATACAGACTGGGGGATGAGGGGATTGAGAGCAGCCCTGCAGAGAAGGATTTGGGGGTACTGGTGGATGAAAAGCTGGACATGAGCTGGCAATGTGTGTTCACAGTCCAGAACGCAAACCATTGGATCCTGGGTTGCATCCAAAGCAGAAAGGGCAGCAGGTCAAGCAAGGGGGTTCTGCCGCTTCATTCTGGTGGGGCCTCACCTGCGGTGCTGGGTCCAGCTCTGGAGACCTCAGGGCAGGAGAGACATGGATCTGTTGGAGCAGGTCCAGAGGAGGCCACAAAAATGGTCTAAGGTCTGGAACCCCTCTGCTCTGAGGCCAGGCTGAGAGACTTGGGGTTGTTCAGCCTGGAGAAGAGAAGGCTCTGGGGAGACCTTACCACAGCCTTTCAATACATAAAGGGGTCTTGTAAGAAAGATGAGAACAGACTTTTTAGTGGGGCCTGTTTTGACAGGACAAGGAGTAATGGTTTTAAACTAAAAGAGAAGAGATTTAGACTAGATAGAAGGAAGGCATTTTTTACATTGAGGGTGGTGGAAACACTGGAACACGTTGCCCAGAGACTTGGTAAATGCCCCATCCCTGGAAACATCCCCGTTTGGGACTCCAAGCAACCTCTCCCCATTGCAGATGTCCCTGTTCAGTGCAGGGGGATTTGACTAGATGACATTCAAAGATCACCTCCAACCAAGCTGACAATCCCCATGCATGTGCTAAGAGCTTTACATTCACATAATTTTAAAAGAAAATTAATTAGGAAATTATGTTAAGATTCAGAGGGGAGCATTAGGACAGTGCCCATCACTGCAACAGTATGTAGCTTTGTTTCAGGTCAAAGAGTCTCAGCACCAGTGTTCCCAATGAGAGAAACAAGATTTCAGTGAGGATGAGCACTCAGATTTCAAACCTGTGGTTCCTTGTCTCTGCAGCACATATATGATCAGGCATAGATGCCCATCACTGAGCTAAAAGATGCCAAAATATCCTGGAGGAAAGACATTTTCTGGAACCTGGCATCTGCCACAACCAAATAAAGCTTGTGCACTTCTGGATCAACAGGCCAGACTCCCAGCTGCACTATGCCTTGTGCAGGTGTCAGCATGGTATCTCTGGGAAAGGAACTCTGCTGGCTGTGGAGAGCTGTGGGCTACATTGCTGAGGAGATTCAAAGAAGTTTGTCAAGCAGATCCAAGGTCCTGAGGAGACAAAGCAACACCCCTGTCTGCTGACATTGAGTGAGGAATAAACCCTGTGAGAAACCATCATGAACTGTGCCCACCTGCCCTGGTCCTCATGGGAGAGCCTGAAACTGAAATAGGAGAAACATCAAATGTTGGAGAGCTTGGTAAACAAAACCACCACAGTGGCTGCCAGAGATCGGTTTAAGAAGCAGCACTCCAAATGTTCTCCAGAAATGTTTATCTGGTATGAATATTATTCATTAAGAAGTAGGATGTTGTTCTTTTCCTGAGTAATTTAACTTTGCATTTTTTTTAAGTCCTCAAAAGACTGAACTATGACCTGTACTAAAACAATAGTAGGCATTGTTTAACATTAAGTAGGCTAGAGGAGAGAAAAAGAAATGTATTAATGTTATAGGACTATTATGACTACATGTTGCAGACTCATTATATTAGCTAACAATACCTAACTGAGTTGACTCCTTTAACACTGGCAAAGGATCAGCAAGCCCTCAAACTTCTTTTTTTTCTGTCAAGATTTAGCCTGATCTTTCAGTTTCTTGCCACATCTCTCATTAAATCCTTCATCTCATTAAAAAAAAAAGTCCCACCTGCCAAAAGCTGCACGTTCTTTTCTTCATCTCAAGTGCTGAATGAACGCTGTCCACTGAAATGCAGTTCATTGATAATCTCTATTTATCTGTATATTTTCTAATAACCACGAGAGATACCTATCAAGCAGATGGATGGCCATCAGGAAAGAATTAGAATGAATGGTGTTAAAAGTATACTGAGGTGAGTGTACTATAGAGAATATAAAGATGGTGAAGAATGCTCAGAGAGAAAAGGGAACAATTACCTGGACTAGGTGACTAGAAGAAAAAGAAACCCATAGGAGCTATTGGGTTTTATTAACCTTTAAAATCTACACAAGAAATATTGATTTCTCTTCCTCTGTCCATTACAGAGCTCTCCTCTTTGTTCAGAACCAAGCCCCAAAGCATCTCCCAGCACACAATGACAGCACAGTGGCAGGTGGGCATGCTGGGATATACTTGTGCATCAGATGGTTCTGTGTTTCTGCTTCAATCCATACTGATAGGTGGAAAACATACTGTGTATCCACTTTTACTGACACCCTTGAAACCACAGTAAATCATAAGAAATCTGTGATACCAAGATGTTCATTGAGACAAACTGTTAGATTCCCATTACTTAAAATAACACCTTTGCTGATGGACACATATGAGAAAAAATTAACTGCATGACCCCATCTCTACTCCATGGTGGTTACCACAGGGATACCCTCCCCTTCTTTTGAATCAGGGTGTAGGCTCAGCTACTAAATACCAGCCTAGGCTCAAGCACAGTCCTCTCTCACATATTACACTGAGAAATTCTGAGATGTCCATGAAGAAACAAGGAGAAACAACGTCCCAGACCTCGCCATCCATCCCATTTCTGCCCCAAACTCTGCACACAGCCAGCCAGATGTACACATACAGATGCTCTTACTGAGCTGCAACTCCCTCTGAATAATAAGCAGGGGAATAAAAGACTATCTCAGGATTGCCCTAAAACTTCAAGGTCCCGCTCCAAAATCTTGGAACTTAAAAAAAACATTTAGAAACCAGGTGGTACAGCCACACTGCATAAGGGAAAGCACCCCTGTGTGCACAACACTGTATCAGACAGAAACTCTTGAAAGGAAGAGACGTGAAAAGCAGGTTTTCCTCTCTTATCAAAGACCTCTAGATGGAGCTACCTCTTTTGTTTTCAAAACAGGCGGCTGCTAGTGAAGTATTGCCAGCCATAAGGCAAGGCAAGAGAAACCCAGTGCTAGGGAAGGAAGCTTTGGCATTTGAACCATACGTGGGAGCATCATTTGGCATGCATGTCGTGCTGTCCTTAGGTATTCTAAGCTTTTTCATAATCTTTCAAGAAACCAGCTGTGTTGTCAATGCCATTGATTAAAAATTCAGCCCTTCCAGAAGAGTAGTGTTTGGGAGTGAAAAGAGAGTCAAACTGGACTGCAGACTGCTGAGATCTGAATGTCCACAACACACCAGATCCCCAGAAGGACAGATCAGCCAGAATAATTTATCTCGGTGGTGTGGCACTGAGGTACAGAAGCCTGGGAGCTGAGGTCAATGCTGGACTAGGTCCCTATGAAGAGGGAAAGGCTGCAAAATTTTGCCTCCCATGATGAGGGGCTTTATTTCTGGAAAGCCTACCCTTTCCATGGACAGTGGTTGCAATTTTCCCAGCAGAGCCAAGAGAATTGTCTGTGCAAGTGTCACATTGAGCCTGCATGATCCTGTAAGCCTGGAGAACAAGCCTTGAAGGTACCACCATGCCACCGCTACGCACAGAAGGAAATACTAATAACGTTGTGCCTCTCTTTGTACTGCACTATTCTCACAAGGCCTGAGAACAGTAAAGCCCTGATTTTGGAAGGTTTAAGGCAGCACACTTCTCCCTTTAAATGCAACAAGAGGAAATGGCCTCAAGTTGCCCAAGGGGAGGTTTAGATTGGAAAAAAATTTCTTCACCAAAAGGGTTGTCAAGCACGGGAACAGGCTGCCGAGGGCAGTGGTGGAGTTCCCACCCCTGGAGGTATTTAACAGATGTGTAGCTGTGGTGCTGAGGGGTATGGTTTACTGGTGACCTGACAAGGCTGGGTTAGTGGTTGGACCTGATGATCTTTAAAGTCTCCTACAACCAAAAGGATTCAACAATTCTGTATGATTCTATGACTTGGAAACCCACCTGCACTCTGCTATCCTTGGACAGCATGAAGAGTACAGATGGGCAGGGTCCAGAGTCAGCATTTCATCTCCCTAATTTCTCATCAGCCCTAAAAACCCTATGGGAAGGCAGGGGACCCCTGCCCTCCCTTAGCGGCCGCTGTTTCTCCAGTGCCGGTTCCAGTAGAGGCTCCCTGCATCCCACAGCGGTGCGGTGCAGGGAGCCCTGCCCAGTGCTGCTCCTAATGAAACCTGAACACCAGGCCCAGGAAAGTAAAAAGCAAACTTAACAGAAAAGCATGCTGTAATTTTATGATGCACTTTAATTTGATTCTGTTTAGTTAGAGCAGCCCCCTGGGCAGGCTGGGACTGCAGCATGCAGCGTACGGCTGCGCTTTCAACTACCTGCTCCAGCCTCTTCCAAGGACGTACGTTAAAGACTCCTGTGCAATCAAAGCTGAAAATTACTCTGGGGAGTAAATGAAAAACGAAACAACCTGGAGGCCTGCAGGAGCTGACATTTAAAATACATTTTTAATCTTATTAAAGGTATAAGAGCATAAATGTTCAGCTCTCTAATATTATTTGCATTACAGCAGTGCCCGAGAGGAGTCAAATAAGCATAGGACTACCCTGTGCTAGGAACTAGACAAACAGCTAGTGAGGAGCACATGGCTTGTCCTACATAACCTACAGTCAAAACACACAAGACGTAAAGGAAGAAGGAAAATAGACAAAGAAGGAAGAAGAAGGCCCAAGACTATCCTGCAGATGGGACAGAGACAGGAGTAGGACCTAAGTCACCCAGTTCCCCTACCAGGCCCCTCCTTGGCTTGCACTATCTCCAACGCTCTAAGTTCACAGCATGCCCATGCTATGCTGGGGTTTGGTTTTTTTCCAGCTAGGTTACAAACATGGATGTACAGCTCTTCTGAAAGCCAGGTCCCCTGCAGTCCAGTTTCAGCTAAACTAAAACAGGTCACAGGAAAGACCTAGCCTGAGTAAACATTAGCCTAAACTGTGACCTAACTAAAAGAACCAAATATTTGGAATTGCCACTTATTTTCATGTTGCTGGAAAATACACCCAGCACTTCAAGCTCTGCCTGTTCCAATACTTCCCATATTCCTGGAGATTGGTGGCTAAATCTGCACCTGCCATATTCTAAGGAAAGCTCAGAAGGACTTTGTGAGCAGTTTGTCTCACATAACTGGCTATGCTAATGGTCAATTTTTCATCCAGAGGAAGGATATCATCCTGGAATTCACTCAACTCCATCTCACTTCCATGGGCTACAGTGAACAAACTCCCTGGCCCCACTCTGCTCCATACTGGTGTAAGACCTGGTTTACTTTGTACTATACTGGGATCTTTCAACAGCTTCAAACCAATGAAAATGACTGTTTATGTGGCTATTTGGAGTTGCTGCAGGGATGTCACTGATATAATAGGATCAATTTATGAAGGAAATGTTAAGACAGTCAACAGGCCTGAAGTCCCTCACAGCAAACACAGTAAAAGAATCACTAACTGGTAGGTCAGAAGAGAACTGTTGGGCAAAAGGGATTGAAATACTGCATCAAAACAAAGCCCTCTGATGTGAAAGGTGCTGGATTCCACACAGCTTCCAGAAAGAAAGTAGGCTCAGCCCAGGATGGGATTTTGGTCAGCCTCAGAGATGGGTCAGCAGCCAAGGCATTCTCATGGGATGTGGCACACCAAGGTGTAAATCCTATGTTTGCAAAAAGACTTGAAACTTGGGTCTTCAACATCTCTAGGGATTTCCCTAACCACAGGCCTCTTTACTATTTTGGTACCAGCTCTCTTATGCAGCATTTTTGTAGTAAAAAGAGAAAAGAAAAAAAAAAACTCTGAGTTAGTAACAGAAAAAAAAAAATTCTTCAGAGGGATGAAAAATTGCTTGCTTGCCCACACCAAGTACTTAGCATCTACCTTACATGCCTGAAACCATCCCTAAAAAGCAAGTTGTATGGAAAGGATTTTTGTGAGCTGAGCACTCTGGGTTTGATTTGTGAGACAGGAAAACATGTATTCAGGGACTTATATCTGTCCATACCACAGAAATTATGGAAATCCTGTTGACATTGCTGGGGAACTTTCCTGTCTGAAAAAAAGGGATATAAGGATCTGTCCTGCAACATTAAATGTGACTATTATACAACTTGTCCAGACAGAGTTGGTGGTTCATTTTTCATTCAAATCTTTTTCTTTTTCTTTTTTTTTTTTTTTCTTTTCCTTGAGGGGAAGGAGGAATAAATCATGACAGATTTCTCACATAAAATTATATGATGTGGTTTTGACTAATATGAACATTTCTGATGTATGTGTCTATACAGCTCTGCCTGTAAAACATTTTAGGAGCCTTGTGCACAAGATGTGTTCTGATATAGGTGGATTATACACGAACAAGCAGTGCAATGAATGCACACTCACACAGTCCCCAAAACCCCTGTGGATTGGTAGATATCAAAACCAGAACCTGAAATTCCCTTTCAGAAACCTTACATACGTGATTGGAGCTTTGCCCCTGCATTCGATCTGATTTACAAAATGAATAGCAGATGAATGTCTGTCATTTCCCTGCTGATTTTGACAGTGGCTGCACCTTTGTGGCAATCAATGTTTTTTTAATGGAAAACATCAAGTATTTCAACTGGATTACTTAGCTATATTTTGTCATTCTGTTTATGATAGGGAATTAGTTGTTATTGACTCCTTAGTGGTCCATAGCATCAACTGTATTCTAATTACAAAGGCTGCCAAATAATAGTTTTCTTCATTTACAGATATTTGTAGGACTGTAACCAGAAAGCAAGCCGTGAGTGACTAAGCCAGTAAACTGTGCAGTTTGCTGACTAGTGTTTGTTTTATAACCTTTGGCACATCTTGATATGTACATAATAATAGTTCTTAACCCATAAATAATATTTTACAGAGGTCACACTATAGTTATTTAAGTTCAGTGTTTTATTTCCCAGAACGCTAAGTAGCTGTGAATGAATTATGTTTAGTCTGATCTGCCACAGAAGGGTCATAAACTTATAAGTTGTAGCAAACCATGGAATATTACTCCTTTTTGTCAGGCAAATTGTAAATGTAAAAGAATAATGCTTGATAAGGGGAAAGTCTTTTTATTTTGCTAAAGTAATATATGTTCCTAGGGAAAGAATATAAAAATTCATGTTAACTTAAGTGACAATTTGGGCAATCTCTCACATACAGCTTGTGAATTCTGCTTGCTACAAGGGACTCTGCATGTCTAAGAGGCTACAAAATCCATCCTGAGCAGGCAATCTTTCCCTTTCTTGGCTCCGTTTGGCTTACAGTGTCCCAGAATCCACAGGAGGTGGTGAGAGAAATGTTTGTGCCTTTGCATAGGGCTCACACACAAAAAAAACCAAAAAAGAAACAGTCATTAAACATGACCAACAGCCTGTTCAACTGCAACAGCCTTGGAGGAAGAGGAAGGAAGCTACTACCTCATTTATTAAATCTGATGAACACATAAGGGACAGGAAGGGAAAAGAACTAAGCTGCTGATCATCAGGTAGGGACTTTTATCACTTCAGAGGCTGCTGGGGGTCACCTGACAATGGGAGGGTGTAGTGGAAAGCAATGGTGGGGAACTGGAAATGAGAAGACCAAAGGGACTGTGCATTCTGGGAAAGACACCGTGTGCAGGAAGCAGGAGACAGGGGCTATGCTTTTGTAGCAGAATACTTGTTAATTGCAAGACCAGCTGAGATAAAGAAATCCAGCCAAAGAGGGGTGGAAGAGGCTCCCAAGTCCTGAAGACAAGACATAGCCAGTAAGATGCACCTGAATCCATATGTTTTTTGGTGTTATGATTTCCAAGAAATAACTGAATTCAGAACCTGCTGCCAAACCTGAGCTTCTGTGTCCCAAGAGCAGTGAAATGCAAGGTTAGACCCCTAGGGAAGGGCATTTTTAGGCAAGCAAGGAAGAAGAATGTTGGTCTTGATGGCCGTTCAGCTGCTGTATCTGTAACTCCCATTTCAGGGAAGAGGTAATGGATCCTGTGCTAGGGTTATGCCCAGGACAGAGCCCCCACTGCCAGCTAATCTGATGAAAGGATGGGGGAGAACCAGCTCACTGCATATGGGCCCACACTCACAGCCCCAGCAGCAGCTGTCACACTTGAGTCCTTGTCACACGTCCCTTCCCAGGGCCTGCCCTGTCTCTCCTGTGCAGGTACAGCACTGTGCTAGACCCAGCTCATTGTTACCAGATGAACTGAGAGAGCGGAGGCCTCTTCAAAATCTTAAAAGTGGCATTTAAGGGCTGTTGTAGCGAGCCAGTGACAACTCCCCAAAACAGAGAGAAAGTATGAGCCAAGAGGATCTGAATGAAGATTAGATCATTCTGGTTCCCCAAAATTTTCCAACTCCACATGACTACTTTGCTCCCACTGGCTGCAGGGAACCTTGCTGTGAAATTCTAAGCTGGCCTGGGGACTTCTTGGAAGAAGAGATAAATAAAAACAAAGCAAAAAGTCACCAGTTGCATTTTCCAAGTTTGCACTCCTAGTGCTAGATGCCTAAGTGCAGGATGAGTTGTTGTGAGAGTGCTGTGGCATGGTGAGACAGGACCTAGCTCACCACCTAGTTGAGCCCTTGGTTATTTGCAAGTTTTGTTAATGTTCTGGCCCTTCCTTCCATACAAAATGAGTCCTTCCTAAATGAATACTTGCATAACAGTGGGGGAGATTTTTAAAGTAAAAATATGACAGTGAATTGTTGAGTTCCCACTGGAAACCAGCAGGAGATGAATGCCTAACTTGTTTGTTTGCCTTGAAAAACTCCAATGAATATTATTTTGAAATTCATTAACTATTACAAAGAAAATAAATTTTGGGTGATTTTTCTTGACTTTAAGCAATTTAAGAACAAATGACCTCTTCTGCATGAACCCTTTGAGGGAACTTTGTGGAACTCATAAAACCAAGCCTTTTAAGCAAAATAAAACCACTCCTGCCCATGTCCTGCAGTGTCCTGCCTGTGCTGCAAGTGTTCCAAATCATGGATGCTTTCTTATGATGCTGAATTAAAATTGAATTGTAATTTCTGGGTGGGGGTCTAAAACCAAGGGGTTCTGTGAACAGCCTAACTTGTGAAACCTGGTTTTCTGTGTCTGTGTCTCATGCTTTGATTATGCTGTGTCTAATACAGCATGAACTCCAGCAGACCCTTCTCTTCTTGGGGTCTTCCATAGGACTATTTCTCATGTTCTTCCCATCCATCTCTGTTAACACAGAAGAGGCAGAGGCTGTGCTGCAGCCTCTTTCTTGGGGAAGGGGGATGATTGAGACACCTATTTCAATAAAACTTGTAGGAATCCTCTGGGAATCCTCACTTTGAATTTTCTTCCTGTTTGTCTGATTTGGTTGAAATTCCCTAAAAATTTCAAAACTTTTCTTGGGTGAATGGAAGCCAAAAATACATATGTAGGAAGATGTGATGTACTAGGCAATTTTGGGTTTATAATTTTTGTAATTTTGTTTTGCTTGTTTCCTTATCCATAACCATAAGGATAATTTAATCTGTATTTTATCACCAAGTTTATTTATTGCAAAATTTCTATTAAAAATAATGGGAAAATAAAATAAATTGACTAACCATAACATCTCCTATGCCCAGAGAAGTTTAAGGAACAGAAACCTTGGGCTTTCTGGTGACCCAAACAAGTGATGTGTCACAAAGCTGCTGGTTGTCCTCTATGACCATCCATTCCAGAGATACCAGCAGGGGGTCATGCTAGAGATTACAACAGACAACATCATTGTTATATAAAGCATAATAACTGCTCAGTCCTCTACATGCCACCTTCAGCCACCAGGCAACAGTGGGATATAAAAAGGTTAGATTCATAGCTATTTTCCAAGTAGTGAAACCTCATGAAACAATGTAGTACAAAGATTACTGTTTTTCAAGGCCACTTTATACATATGTGTCCTCAACTGGATAGAAGACATGTAGAAGATACAGCAAGTAGGACTGTGATTTTAATGCATGAAGGTCTTAATTTCTGAGTGCAATACATTTTGTTCATTCTGGTAAAGGGGACTTTTACAAAACAATGTGTTTTAAAACCTAACATAATTGTCTGATCAGAAGTAAACATCAGCTTATTACTTATGTAATATGCTGCATTTATTCAATGCTTTAGATAAATAGGTGATGCCCTGAAGGCTGCTATTGTGACAAGCAATGTACAAGTAAAGAATGAAAAATGGTTTTCATCTCCAAAGAGGTCTCATGCCCATGCTTAGTCCTGGTAAAGGTACGGAAAGTTCAGTACCTGGGCCCACAGGCAACATTTGTGACCATCAGTTCTTGCTGCCTACAGCTACCTGTTATAAATACAGCAGCTCTGTGTTGTTCACAGGAGATGTCACTTTAAGTTGCAGTTCTCCATGCCTGTACTTTTTGATGAACCAAAAGCCTACACTGGTATCACTGGAATTCCTAAGGGAAGGTTAGTCAAGAAAGCAAAGTCAACTTTTGTCTAAATAAAACTGGAAGTGTCCTGGAAATCATAACCCTGAAATTTTAGGTGCACCAGAAATAATAATAATAATAATAATAATATACTTTCTGACACTATTACTAAATACAATATATTAGAATTCCTTTAAGACTCTGCATTTATCCATGTCAGACATGAAACATTTCCTAGCACCACAAAACATCACTCAAACAGCTCCCTATAATTTACAGTGTAGTCAACCTTGACTAATCATCCTAATTACATCTGGTACTTAGGACTGCAGCACCCCTCCTCCCTCTTCCCCCCAAATACACACAAGCAAGATTAGAAATACTTTGAACATACCATATTTTCCTCCATCTTTCAAAAGTCACATTTCTACATTACTATGAGATCATTATTTATTAATTACTATTTCTCAAGCAGAACACAGATTAAAATGTAAAAGCTCTGTAGATGAAAGGTCCAGAGACACAATCAAGTCACAGCAGTGTAAATTACCACTGATCAACAAAACTGTAGTTACTGAGCATGTGTATATTCTTAATTTGTTGCAGGTAAGAAATAAAATGCATTAACTCAAACCTCTCTTATTGAGATGTGAGCGTGTTTTACCTTGCTTTTGTTGCATGGCCCAGTGAAGAAGCACTGCTCAGCTGTGGTGTTGAGCCAGGGTAACTCACTGGGGCACCTGAGCCCCATGGCACTCCCTGTATCACCCAGGAGAGGTTGCAGTCACCCCTGAGACCTTGTGCTTTGTACCCATGGCCAAACACACGTGCTTCCTGCTACCCTCTGGAAAAAAAAAAAAAAAAAAAAAAAAAGGCAGATTAATAGATAATTAACATGTATTGGCTTGTCTTGTGGCACTTACAAAATGTGGTTTGCATTATGTTTTTGTAACAGTTGGCGAGCAAGCCTTGACCTGCAAGGGTTGGGATGAATACCTGCACAGCTGGAGCCCTTGCTGGCCAATGGCAGCCCCACTTTCATCATTTCCCGGGTTTATAAATGTAAATATCGGAGGGCTTGTTTAAACCTTCAGAACCTAAACATGTCATCACTATTAATAACATATGTTATAAGACACCACATGCTGGCAAAATAACCTGCGGTAAATGACACCAAAAATATTGAAAAGCTTAGCATAAAATTGAAACTCGTTAATGGTACACTGTGCAGTTTGGCATACAACTAGAGACAAGAATTCTGCACAATGGGACTGTGTGAGTGTTAACAGCAGGCTCCCACAAGATAAAATAAACTTGGTTTATGGACATGAGGAATTGATTTTTAATGAGATTCTGCTCGGCCATAACATCATCCTGGGAGGGTGAGCTGGTTTTCCCCTTGCCTCTGGTGCAAAATTACAGTTTGCAAAATAAAGATGCATTTAAATTAGGCTTATGGATTTGCACCTTCATCATATTAAGTGAAGTAGGTGTTATCCCAGGTCTGAGTATAAAATGGTTGTTAAAATGTCTGCAGAGAAGATCTCCTCTTTCCCAGTGTTACCTATCCGTGTGTTCTGGTATCACAAGGTCAGCCTTGCCTGCAAGCAGGACACACACTCCTCGAGTTCTTTAGGAGATAAATTATCTTGTAAACTTATTTCCTGAGGACAGATTAGTAACAAAAGGGATAAATCTCTCTCTTTAGAGAAGCTGAGTACAGGCATTTGAATTTATCAATTAATTTCCAGGTCTCAGCTGCCTGTTAAGCAAATATTAAAATGTAAGGAGGTTATTGAACTTGCAGTTTGATGTCAAATAACTGACACAGTCAGTCACAGCAAGAAAGGACTGTCCCCTTGCTGCCTATTCACATTTGATTATCTTTCTTATTCATTCCATCAATTAAAGCCAATAGTAAACCTCCTCTTTGAACCCCAGAAAGAAAACCAGAGTCAAACAGTTGGAAAGTGCCTTGTAACCAGGCAGCACTTGGGGAAAAACAGAATACAAAAGCAAGAACAACTATTAAGCCTTTTCAGCTTTAAACTCAAAACATTTTCTTTACAAAGAAATCACATTTTTGCTTCCCAAATCAATGTCACTTGGCCCTGAACAAGCCGAGCTGCACAATGTTGTTGCTTTTCTTTCCTCTCTGCTGTTATGGTTTGCACTGTTTGTGTGCAATCATTGGCTTTTAATTGCCTTCTATTGCCTATTTCATTTGTCAATAAATAGAAAGTGCAGACCTATCACCAAAGGCCTTACATCTGTTTCTCATACATCTTAGCCACCCATGGTGCCTTAAGCTAAAGTTATCCCCTACTGCTAGCCAGGCTACCAGTTTATTAGGGTTTTTTTCCCTGCCCTTTTAAAAAGATGAAAGTTCCTAAAAGCTTTTTTTTTTTTTTGCGCAAGTGATGGTTGAAGTTAATGAAGTAAGCATCTGTTAGGTGAGAGAAGGTCACCCTGGGGTTGGGCACCTCCCAGTGGTGGAACTGGCATTAACCCAGCGATTAGTATGTGATGACAACACCTTAAAGATAATTAGTTGACAATGAGTTGAGAGCCTGTTAACCCCTTTAACACCTTATAGTTTATGATTATAATGAAACACTTTGGGATAAAACAAAATAGAACTAGTTTTCCTTGAGTGAGTTACCATTTTTTTCCATGTTTTGCTTATCATTTTTGTGACCTTCTTCCAAAGAAAGAAACAGCTGCTGGCAGCCCAGAGCACATTTCTTTAGCCATCAGGGCTGAAATACAGCACCAGCCTTCTGTCTGGTTTTCTCCACGAACAATGAGGTTAAAGACTCTTTGGCCTGGGGGAGGAACCATTGCTGTGGTAGACACACGGGAACAGATATATGTGAATTAATGGCATTTCTTCTGTGACTGAAGGCTGAAACATCAAGCTAGGGGTGTTTTTTTCACACTGATGTGAACATATCCCTGAAGTTTTAATGGAGGCCGTTGAATTTGACTCACCTGAGTGTTACACCTGGGCTCACTTGGGTTTCCCCAGAAACAAGGGCATCTTGGCAAGAGAGACTTTTATAAGCTAAGGGGCAAGAAAGGCAGGATCAGGCCACATCTCTATTTGAGTGAAGCAAACAGGAAACAGCATTGATCATGGGTGTGGGGAGACAACAACAAGGAGGAGGAAGCAGCTGGAGAACAACTGTCAGTCTGCTGTGATTTATATACACTGGCATTTCCCATCTTCATTCATTCACTCAATGTGTTTAATCATGACATGAGAGCTCAAATAAATTATGATTGGCAGGAGCTCAAGAAATTTGGCACTAGCAAAGTAAACCAATTCTGTGCACAGCATTCAAGAAAATCCTGTCTTGAGACTGAAAATAAAAGTGCATTTAATTTAAAAAGACAAATTTCTTGCTTCCCTCTTTCTTTGCACTTTCTAGTTCCATGTGATACAGGCAGATCTGGTGAGACAATTTTATGAGAATGTGTCCTTTCACCATTTTTAACACAGACCCAGAACAAGGACTGGTCTTGCTTTCATTAGGTTTAGCATAGGACTTCTAGTGATTTCAGCAGGTATGTACCCAAATACAAGGCTATCTGAGCTATCCTGCAAACATGCTGAAATGTGTCCATCATTAACAGTTCCCAGGGTATTAGGATGAACAATAGTGCCACAGTTTTAATTTCTCATGCGCCTCCTGTTTCAGTCCTTTAAAGTGCTTTAAAAACCTCAGTAAATTTAGTTGCGTTGTGGCAAGCCTTCCCTGGAGAGACTTTTATTCCCAGGTGACAGGCAAGGCAAGGCTTGCAAAGGATCCCCACAAGAGTTACAACCCAGACCTCCTGGCTCCCAGCCTTGTGCTTTACTGCTAATTAAATACATCTAGATTAATGCAGAAAATGTGGAGAGTTTTGTTATGCTTTTTAGATTTAAAGGCAATATATGGATTCAGCACTGTATCGAATGTCCATAAACTCAAAAAATAAAGTATTTCCAGCAATTTCTAAGTCCCTTTTTAACTACCAGGTAGTACCAAGCTTAAGGAAACCTTGATATAATTTATCTTAACAGAATTCTAGGAATAGAAAGACTGTCCTCCAGAAGACAAGAGTATTATCCAAACTGATTCGTTTACCTCTCTGACATTATGGCCATTAGTTGTTCTAGCAGTGAAAAGAACTCGTAATAACTTCATCTTAAATGCAGTTAGCAAACATAATTTGCTACTGTAGATAGACAGATCATAAAATCAGAATTCCTGGAACACATCATTGATTGTTGAGTCTTGATTATTAAATGTGATTCAAGCTGAATTAATCTGCTCCAGGATACAGCAGCAAAATACGTTTAAAATGCCATAGAGAATCAGATCCTCTTTCCTAAGAAGTATTGCTCCCATATCAGTCTTTAGATTGACTGGTCCCTCTTCCTTCAACCCTTAAATATGTGATTAGTCACAACATTAAGTCTGATAATTAGTTATCTGACTGTGAATTTCAAAAATATGGCTCATAATTAATGACATAATTAAAAGGACAATTTAGGGGATGAAACACCAGCTAGTTTAAAAGAAGGCCTGGCCCCACTGGCTTCAGCAGAGCTACAGAAATTTATGCCAGCTGAGGATCTGTCCTCATCTCTACAAAAGCAGCCAGTTATTTTCTTTATCCATTTTAAACTACTTTACAGCATTGCTCTGGGAAATGTTTATTTACAGTGGGATTCTGTGCCAAGCTGCACAACCCTGTTGAATTCAGCTCTTACCTGCCTTGTTATCTCATTGAAATGATGAAGCTCCTGCTGATTTCAACATACATGAATCCAGAAAGCACGCAACTTGGACAGGTATGTTGGAAACCAGAGCTATGCAGAAGTCTTAGGAGTAGATGGATGCGGAATAAGTGCAGTTTTCAAGGACATCAAGGGCCAGTGCTCACTCTGTACAATTCACAATTTCATTCACAGATGCTTACAGAGTGTTGCCACCACCCTGCTCTGTTGTGGGCTGCTGCCTCCTCGGCAGGGGTCAATCCAGCTCACTTTCCAGCTGGATTTGCATTATCCCAGCAACAGCTGGTTTGGTTTTGTTGATCATAAACTATTTCCTCAAGAGTTTTCAAGCCACAAAGTTAAGGTGTCCAGGCATTTTCAGCTCTCAATGAGAAAAAATATGGTCAAGGATTTGCATAATAGGCATTTCACCCCACCACCCAATCTCACCAATAGCCAGACTAAAGCATGTAGGCTGTATAGGTTGGGTATATTTATGAAGCAACAGTATGTTACCCATGTCTTATAACCAGGAAGGAACAGTATGAGCTGGACATTTTGACAAACATTATTACTACTCAGTCTCACGATGTTGTTCTGCAGAGGTGTAACCACAGCTACAATGCAAAGCCATGCCATGGCTAATCTCATCAGCAGCTTTTGTGACAGCATTCTTATGAACCAGCAAAGCTCTCCCAGACTGGAGAGGATCAAGGACAGGATGGATGTGAACATCCTGTTGCTCAGTCATGAAACCCACTTGACTGGCTGCTCAGCAAAATGGTCACTGCTTAAGAAAATGTCTTCAGCTTGAAGGAGTTACCAGCATTAAGTCATCTGAAAAAAAGAAGATCTCCGATGAGCAGCACTGCAGATGGAGAAACTTTCCATTGGTATAGAACTAAATAAATATTCCTCTCTTAATGTCAGCAAAATGCCTCCGCCAGCACAGCCAAGAAAAAGAAGGAAACCAGCGTGGGAGCCAGCACACAACCTTGTTTGGGGCTGCTTGAGACAGGAATGGAGCCTGATATGTTGCCATTTTCCATACACTGGCCATCACGGAAAAATAACGTGACAGAAATAAACTTCGTGGGACTTCAAAAGGATAAACAAAATTTTCCAGACCCCTTCATGATTTTGCAGTGTTAAAAACTATTGCTTGATCAACCAACAAATTTGCTCTCAAGCCCTTTACCTGAAGTTTGCAGAAATCCTATGTATAGAGCATGACCAGACCTAAATCCACTCAAACTTAGGGAATGCTGAGACCATGTGGGGATCTCTTCAGTAACAGAGACTAGGAAAATGTCAGGAGAATTGTCATAGTTTGCTTTGTCACTTTTATGTTTAGAGAGGTTTATACTAGTTGCAAGCCTGAGCCATTGACTTTTGCTTTCAGATATTGCTAAAGATTTAAGCAAGATTCCTTCTAGAAGGGTAATAACATGCCTTCAAAGCTCACTTGTCCTTACATTCATTTAATAGCAACCTATGTTTGTCATGTCCTGTGCCGCATAGTTATCTGTGGCCTGTTTTTCAGGCCAGCAATGTCACTGCAAACTCTACCATATCTTATTAGAACTGCTGCTGGTCTGCCCATGAACGACAGCTTTGAGAGATTTCCATATTTGTATAGCAGCTGGTATCTGTTCTGACAGCTTTTCCAGCATCCACAGATTACAAGCACATTTAGAAGCAAGTAACAACAATCCTGTCATTTTCTCTGAGCCAAGTTGTCTAATTTATTCTAAATTATAAAAGTAAGTGACTTAAGACCCATAATAAAGAGACACCAAACCCTAACAATCCTCTTTTCATATGAAAGTTTCTGTGGATAAGATCTGCTTCTGCCCAGGTCAGACCAACTTTTTATAGTTTGAATTTAAGGGCAGGAAGGGACTTACACAGCATGTTGCTTCAAGGGGGACCTTGGCCATTTGACAGACTTGTCCAAGGGCCACTTGGCATGGGAGACTGGGAGTTATAAAAAAAAAAAATCTCTTACCACCTAGCCTGGGAGACAGGAAGATATAAAAGGAATCTCTTACCAGTCCTTTTAGGGAGGGACAGATGCTGACTTCATTTTCCAGAGAAGACAAGGGGATTTATCGAAGAATTAGAAGGCTTTGAAGTGAAGAGCATGTGAGAGGAATGAGGGAACTTTAAAAAGCAAATATGCGGGAAGTGTTTATTTTTAAAATACCTGTGTATTTCCCTCAGAGACTGATGTGGATTAGTACCATTACTAATTAACAAAATTAGAAAACTTCATCAACTGTGTTTCAGCTATTATGTCCCTCTAAGACTAGAGAGCATAAAAGCTTGGAGCTCTACAGAGGATATTAGTACTAGCTGGAGGGTCTTTGAGGCTTTGTGAAGGTTTTGAGTGGAGAATAAGGTCCATTTTTGCAAAAGAGAACAGAGAAAAGTCACCTTAAGAAGCATGCCAGGTAGAGGAGGACCGAGGCCATGTTATGCCCAGTCGATACCGAGGGAAGGTTAAGGATAAGCAGGCCCTGTGTGGCAAGACCCACATACAGGAGCCAGTTGTGTGTCCAGCTGGAGAAATTCTACCAGGGCCATGTGACATGCAGTGCTCAGGTTTTGTTAACATCTGTGTGGTCTTATTTTCTATTACTGTCAGCAAGTTATTTCTAGGAGCGCCAGGTTATTTTGTCCATAAACATTGGCCCAATCACACATTTCTAATTTTAACCCTATTTGTCTCCAGTTGATTTACATTTGGCCAGAAGCAAATTACCTATTGGAAGCATTTATTGAAAATTAATTAGGTGTCTAAAATACCTCCAGCAGATTCTAACAGTGTCTGTTCCTTGTGGCTCTCCAGAATTCAGCATTTCCCAGTTAAAACACCTAGCAATTAAAAAAAATCCATAAAGTAAATGATATAATTAGTTCCAGAAAGGAACGTAGTCTCTTTGAAATCAGATGCTTCCTTCTAAGGCTACAGTGCCATACAATAGCAAGGGGTTTATGGTGCCAGGGGATTTTCAATAGAGGAGAGAGTAAGCACTTACTGTAGCTAAGTCACTGCATGAAGCAAAACAAAGGTGTTCTTGCTCCCTTAAAATCAGTGAGGCACACAGGATAACCCTGAAATACCAAAGTGGGGAACAGGAGAGAAGACAAGACGTATGAAGTGAGGTTAAGAAGTAAAAGACAGGATTAAATCAGAGGCAATCGCAGCACCCAAGGACATGACAAAACACACTGTATCTCTCTAAAGAAAAGCCAGGATGTTAACATGATTTACTGCAAATAGTTCCACAACATTAAAATGAGTTTTTATTTTCTGTGTGTGCTGCTTCAAAGAACAACTCTGTGGGCTCATAAAAATGCAGAGAACAAATAGGGGCCTCTAAGACCAATTTATATGCCATGCCCACTGTGCACTGAGACACATATAATCTGTAAAATGTCAGCTTCAAAGTTCCACAGAGATTGGTGTTAACCCTGACCCCCGACCTTGCCGACTCTAGCTGGGCCCTCATGCTCTCTTAACCAGCTGTTTTAGATAAATGTGCTCCTTTTTTAAAGAGATTGTCTCAGAGTTTTACGTGACTAGTAGTAATATTATTAACTCTCGCTGAAAAAACCACCTTAACCGAGAGTCTTTACAGATGGGCCAATCAAAAGTCTTACCCCATGCAGAGAGTGGCGGGTTAATAAATATGTCATTGGACTGAAAATATTTAAACAACACAGGGAGAAAAGAGCAAGGCATACGACAAAAGGAAAGCATATTAGTACTGTTTCCTGTCAAAATACACAGAGGAAGCACTTTACTTTGACCATTTTCCTCATAAAGAGACACGGTAGGCCAAAATAAACAAAGCTAAGGAATCTGGTTTATCCCACTGTTGGATACCAAGGACTATCAACTTAAATGAAGTAAGGTTGAGTGACCAAAACCAAGTTCTCCTTGACAAGACTGTTAATTGAACATATCAGCAAAGGTAATCACACAAACAATGGCCCCATGGATCATTACTTCCATTTTATAAGACCTTGTATATGTTTTTCATGTTTTACTTTATGTATCTCTCCAAAGGTAGGTGGGGTTTAGCGACTCATGGTCTGTCGGAAGTCCAAAAGTATGATGTACCCTGCTGGTTTGGCAAACCATGGACAAAGTCTAAATCATCATCTTGGAAGGAAAATGTCAAAGTTCAAGGACAAACAGTATATTTTAGACAACAAAGAAGCAGCTGGTGTCCATTCATAATAAATAAAAATAAGTTGGGTTCAGAAATACAGGTCAGCTGTCTCCCCATTCACTGAACATGAGCCAAAGACAACTAGAGTCAAAGGGAAAGCTCAGAATGATTTCACAAGGTTTTGACTTGGACCCACTGTGAATCCAGACCTACTTTTCCTGTAGATGGGGCGAGAATATATCCACAGATTTCCATGGGACCTGGGTCTGGCTCTTCAGCATTGCATTCAGAAATCACCCACCCTTCTTTTTTTTGGTACTGATAACATTTAAAACTTTCTGAATAGATTAAAAAAAAAAAATGCTACTCCTTCGAAGCCACAACAAATACAAAAATACCGCATGTAGGTAAAAAATTAAAAAATTTTTAAATGCTCCTGTTCTTTAATAAATAAAAAAGTATTTCAGTTCAAGCCACTGTTTAAAATATTGCAGCCAAATTTTTTTCACACTATTTACTTTCAGGGACCACGGTACAAACCAATCTTCTCACTGAGCTTCTACACCCTCATTATAGTCTTTCTGGGTTGGCAGATAACCATAGTGTTGAGAAATCACATACACAACTGTCAGGACATGGAAAGTTCAAACTGAAAGCACAACTTCTGCTCTTTCCTTCATTACCTTATGACTCAAAAAAGTAAACCTCTAGCATTGCCAGTTGTTTAGTTTTTATGGTAAATACAAACAAGGATTTTTTCCACTCCCATTCACAGTACCCTGCCTGCAAAATACACTCCAAGTTTTAAGCATCGAAATGAGATTGACAAGGAAGAGGAGTCTGAAGAATAACTCGCTCTTATGCAAGCTTTGGCATATTTAAACATTTGCTTTCTCAGCTGTCTTTACCTTAAAGTTTGCAATTTTCCAAATTCTTTGACAATGACAATAAATTAGGTTTCAAAGTTATTTTCCACATTATTGGATTCATTGTCTTCTAAACAGAGCATGACCTCCAACTTGAAAATGCAAACCAGAAACCTACCGAATGAAAAGGGAGAGAAACAAACAGAGGCTTCAATAGACATAATAAATACAAAGAAAAAACAAAACAAAAAACAAACAAACAAACAAACCCCAACACCAACACAAATAAATAAAACCGATACATGTAATAAACACAAACATGTAATTATTTAATATTTATTATTGCACTTATATAATATGTAATTCAATATTTAATACAAAAACCTAAAATATTCTAGGAACATTAGGAAGTTTGAAGACAGGGCATATAGAAATCCTCTACATAGGACTCATCTGTGGCTGCTTTGATTTTGTCAGCCTTCTTTAGTACAGAAATTGAGTCCCTAAAAATGTGTTTTGTTTTGAAATATCAGCTTCCTAAATGGCATAGGAAGAAAAAAAGTTTAAATTACAGGGAAAACAAGTTTGTGAAGGTAAACAGTTTGTTTTCTAAATCCTCAGAATAGTTTAATAGTTTTGATTCTGAACTTGAGGAGGTTTGCCTTTCCCCACATAGAATATTTGCTTCCCGTTCCCACTTGTGTCAACAGAAATTCTGTTGACTAACAGGGAATCAAAAAAAGGACATGAACACATAAGCTAACTTAAATAAGAAACATGTTTCTCAATACTTTTTTTATGGTTCTTCAGGATGTCTGAACAGTATGACAAAGCCCTTGGGATGTAGTAGATTGTCTTGATTTCAATTACAGCTCTTTCAAGGAATAAGAAGCTGTTCATCCTCGAAGTTAATCCATTTTTTAAAAACCAAATATTGTTTCTACTAGAACCCATGAACTACATGAACCCCTCTTTGTCTCTCATTAGGATGCTGTGAGCTCTATGGGGAAATCCAACAGGAAGCACATCATGGAGCAGCAGTAACACTCTGTAAAATCCCCACAGATTTGTGAATCTACCCTTACATTTCTTTCTGCACCACCTCCATACTCTGCACATCCAGTGCAGGGCTTTGTCCCCTGCTCCCCTTTCCCCTTGACACATTTTGTTTGTTGTTAGCACTCCCATACTACTGTCTCCCTTTTAAAACTCCCTGTGAGACAAAAAACTTCTCTCGCTTACCCTTAATCTGGTCACTGCCTCTCTGATGTTAACAGAAACATCACAGCCATATGGTTAAGGTACTGGTGTCATATCTTGCAAACTCAGGCTCACATCTTTTCTCTACCAAAGACCTTCTGTGTGGCCTTGGGTGAATCACAAAAGGCTTAATCATAGAGCATCTTTTAGTACCCAACTCACAAACACAGATCTTCAGCATCCTAGCTGCAGCACTACTTGACCATATATACACCTAGATTATCACCCCAGCGCTGAGCACATGTACAACAACTCCAACATTCAGCCACAAGAAAACATTTACCAGATCCCACACAGCACAAAACATCAAGAAGAAAGATGAGTGGAAAGGTGTTGCTTTTCTATATCCCATATAGAGAAGGTGGGAACTTTCTCTACAGATGTGCTAAACTTCACATTTTTTCCTGCCCAATTCAAGCCTCTCACCTTCCAAGAGATTTTCCTAATTACTGCACTATAGGATATTCGGTGGCAGGACTTTTTCAATCTCTCCTGTTTGCACAAAATAATTAAATGCTTATTGGGGCAGCTGCTGTTGCCTGAGTGATTGTACTAACCACCAAGCTAGAATAATTCACCCTCTGACCCTTCACGCATCTAAGTGTTTAGAAAAATTACTCCTTGTACCATTATGGAGTTGCAGTTTTCAACAGTTTTCAATTTACAAGCCCCCTAGTTTTTTTTTCCAAAAGTGGTATGTATCCTTGTGCAGAGATTTTAAACCAACTGACAATAGGCTTGCTTCTGGTAGTTGTATTTCATGGACCTCCTGGTGTATTGCATAGACTCTCAGAGGTACACAGACCACAGGCTGAAAAACACTGTTGCAAAGGGGAAAAAAAAAAAACCAAAAACCAAAACCGACACAGAGTTTTAATAACATTGGCTCATTCTCCTGAGGCCTTAAGACTTCTGCCTTCATAACGCATGTTCTGCAGACCTTGGCTCTGAGAAGACGGAATATGAGACATAATCTAGATGTTCACCTGCCAAGTGAGGAAAATCCTTTCCCTTCCCAATGAGACACAAGTATTGGCACAGGAGGTCACTAAAATCACGTGTTTGCTGTTGTGGTGATGCGGGTTCGAAAAAGACAGATGTGTGTGAAACAGGATCCTCTGTTCCATAATATCCCAGTGTACAATAAAAAAGTCATACAGGAACCCTGACATAAGTTAAGTTTTCAGTTGCAAAAGACATGCTTTGTTGCCCTTCCCCCTCCCTGAAAACAAAAAGGAAATGTCCCTCCCTGATGCTGATGGAAAAGCACATTTCAGCTAATCTGGAGGCATTTCTAAGCTCCAGCTTATAAGAATGTCACAGGTGCAATACCTGACTGTTAGAATCACCCTAAGATATTCATGATGTGTAGGAGCTCAGCCTTTCATGCAATCATGAAATCAACAAAGTTGCAGACATTTGAACATCGTATTTCTCCAAGAAGGATATTGCACTTAAAGGTCTGGTTTGTAATCACTTTGTGCTCCCTGTAGTCACTGGAGAGAAGGAAGATGAACTAGACCACCTCCAGGTCTCATTCATATGAACTGCTTCAGGTGTCTTCAGTAAGATAGATCGATCACACACTCCACATGTCTCTCTCTCCATGGACTATAAAGAAATGAGAATATTAGCACAGTGCAGAGGACTACACTGCAGGCACTTCCATTTGGACAAAAGAAACCCACTCCTCATGTTTAACTCATGCTGGTTCAAATTTTGGGGTGGAATAGCAAAAATGTGATATCTTTGGCAAAGAAAACATCCACGTCTGTAATCAACTTTGCAGAGACACTTTTATTTTCCTGCTGGGAGCCTGGGATATTTATTTTTTGTTAATATTAATTTCTGCACACATGACTCACCAAAATAGGGGCTGCAGGATGAGGACCTCCAGGCCCTGTGGGCTGCGATATGTAGCTGGACTATGCTTGCTGTGATGGACTGTGGCAGTATTGCCAACTGGGAGAGAAAAACCCAGCTACTACTTATCTGGAGCTGGAACAAAATCCTGTAATCTGGGCTTGCATATGAAGGGGATTGGGATGAAAATGCTGAAGATCTGGAAGCCAGATGGCTGAGGAACAGAAATGGAACTTACTCGAAAAGAAAGCCTCCTGGAAGAAAGCAGGCAGCTGAAGTAGCTCAAGAGTCCAGTGACTGTGGTATAATCGAAACAAAATCCTGCTTCAAACCAGTTACTTAAGTACTTTGCCTTGAGCAAAAAATATAGGCATTTTAATCAACTCCAGTGTATTTCTGCAGCACATAGACTACAGAAGAGTCATTAAGATCATAATTAAATTTTCATTGAAAGGCTAAAGCAGGGAATATGAGGAATAATGCAGGTATGGCATTGGTGGACATTGCATTGCTGTGGTTTTCCATTGCATTGGATATGGTAGATGTTTGACAGTTATCACTAAGCAGAAGAGTGGTCAGTTGCCAATCATGGTAACTGATGGGTACCAACCATGACACTGTTGTGTTTCCTGACTTCTAACTCCAGAACAGCTTGGCCAACAATAATCCCAGTTATGCTGCCTATGGAAGGGGAAATCCTCAAGCTCATAGTTTGTAATTTTTCTCTACTCAAAGTAACAATTCTTCCCAAAAGAGTATTTTAAGCATAAATTCTTCCTTAGCTACATTCCACAGCATAGTGCAGAGTTAAGAGAATAAAAGCAGTATGTCGATGGCCATAACATGCAAATAACATTAAGTGGAAACAACCAATTCTTTGGAGGTGAGACACCAGCTTAGGTCTCCTGCATAACACAAGCACAGAGCTTTTCCCTGATGCTCCTATATCCAAGCAATGACATGTGATTCACCCAGATCTTGGCTGTCATTTCAGTAATGATATTTTGCCATTATAAAAGGTGAGAAGTGCACACAAATCTAATGAAAAGCTGTCTGGACATCTAATAAAGCTGTTAAGTGTTGATAGAAACACTACCTCTTCCATGGAACAGTATCCAGGGCCAACTTTAGGAGTCCAAATGATGAAGGTTTAACCATCCTTAGGCAGTGCTTTCAGTGTGATTATCTCCTCAGGACTATTGTATTCTTTGCCATGACATCCCCACTGCTATTTTTTACATGGAAATTTGAATTTTCTGTTAAAATTCTCCTTCCTCGCTCTACATTGATGTAGTTGCAAAACCTCTTTGTTCTGTCTGCCCCCTTCGTTACGCTTGTAAAAAGAAATATCTGTTTGTGTAAGTCAGGGTTGCTGAAAAAACAAATCTTCATGTTTTGACTATTGGTTTTATATTTATTCTTCCTTTGGTAGGTATTAAACCCACTACTTTTTTTTATAGATAATTTTAGCTTTATTTCCTTAAGAAAGCAGGGCTGTGCTCTCATGGTGTCTGTGGCTGTAGTTCAATGTGCATTTGAAGAGGCACCACCAGAGTAAGGAAAAAATCCTTGCACACCCCACCCTACTCCTCCTGGCCACCCACTTCTCCCTCTGCGGGAAGTGTTTGTGCAGCCTTGCAGCAAATCAGGTGAGGGAATAGTGCTGGCTGAAAAAACGTGAGCCATGCAGTCTTATTAACCCAAACCTAATATCCAAACCCAATCATTCACACATTTTCAAGTGTAATCAGTTCACTACCCAGCTGTGAAAGTGCCTGTGCCAAGAATGCTCAGAGACTAGTGATGGGCAGCCTGCAGTGAGCACAGAGGGAGAGGGGCACTGCATTTTTCAGTGACCAGCTTAAAGGGTCACCAGACTGCTCCATGCGTGGATGTGTGTGTGAGCACATGTGTTCATCAGTCTTTGCTGTTCCCTCCCTCTCCCTGCATAGCTCTTAAATCTGTCTGGCAATCTCAACTGAACCTACAGCAGGGCTGAGGACTCAAATATGTCAGGTTCCTACTTCTTACACAGACATCAGAAAAGGGTAGAGATTGAAGTCAGAAACTCCTCAGAGAAGAAAAAAAACCAATGTGAGCTCACCTCTTATCAGCCATCAGAGTATCCACACACGCAACCACTTCAGAGACACTGATGTTACTAGACACCAAAGCATCCCCACTGGAGAGGCCCAGAAAACCTGGCTTCATCTAGTTCCCCTGCTCACTGAGCAACTTCTTGGATTTACTAGCTTTTATTTAACAGTTTTGGGATCTCCAAAATATCTGCAGTGCTTACTGTACAAGAACAACTGACTCTGGTGCCGGCAAGTAATTAGAAGGAAAGAATCAGAAAAGCCATTAAAACAATCAAGGCAACCTTTTGATCCACAACCCTTAAAAAAATAAAATAAAAAAAAAAAAGAGAGAGAGAAGTAAAAATATTTAAGTTTCAGCAGGTAGGAGGAGAAACTGACACACACATAGTCCATGTCCCCATCTCAGGTTTGGTCCTAGGGGGCTTGGAGAAATGGTAGGCTGAGTTTCACCATCTAACCTTTCAAACTCATATCAAAATGTGGCCTGTCCTAGGGCCTGACAAACACTTTGCAAGGAGCTTTTCACTCAGAATAAAACTAGGAAAGAATTTCTTACATTTGACAACCATTCTGTGCATCAGTGGGAGCAAATGAAAACCTCTTTGAAAAAGGCCAGAGCTCACACACGAATTTCATCTGCCCCGTCTATAAATATACACTATGAGTTTCTATCAAGAAAATAGAGATGACCGAAAGACTTTCTCAAAAAAAAAAAAAAAAAAAAAAAATAAATAGGGAGAACACTTACCTCTTACTGCTACTACTACAAGCCACAGTTCCATTCGGTCGTTTTCCATAGACCTGTTTCACTTTGTCCTGCAGAGGTCGGTCTTGCCTGCAACACTGCAGAGCAGCGAGCTCTCCTTCTCTGCAAATTGTAGGTCTGTTCCACTCTCCTAAAACACTGCAGGGATTAGGAGAATTAGAATTTGGGAGGGTTCCTCCCCCAAAGCAGCTCTGTTGGACTTCCTCTGTACAACAGAAGTGTATTATTTTTTACAAAACTTTATATTCATAAATAAATAATAATAATAATAAAAAAACCAGTGATGATAATCTTGCTACATTGTATCATCTATCTCAAGAAAAGCAAAAATACCAAGTAGAGCTAGCCTCTAATGCAGTCGACTTTTCTTGCCTTGCAATGAACACACACCTTCTCCACATCGGGATACAGCCTTGCTCCTGAAGCAGTACCAGAACACAATCTCAAAGACTGTAGCATGCTTTAAATCCTCTTTAACTCCACAATTCTCAAATGTGTGACCCTACACTACTTTTCCTGAAACTGCATCCCATGGGTATACTGCAGAAAACCAACTGTCATCCTTCAGGAGGAGAAAAAAACCCAAACATTCCAGTTGCAAAGCAATGACGCACTACAGTTTTGCTTATTTACCCTAAATGAGATTTGATATATCAGGTGATTAAAACTATCAATTTTGATGTATCAAGCTGACTGCCTTTGCACGGTGAGGGGGGTTTCTTTTCTCCTCTGCAGCCCTGAAACACGAGTTGAGTGGCAGCTCTCAGCTAAACTGGTTTCGAAGGCAATTTCACTAACATTTTCCAAACCAGTTCAGCTTTCCCACCATGTCAGGACCAATCTCCAGCTAGAAGTATTTAGTGTGGCAGCTGCTTCCTGAGACACTTGGCCTCCTGAATGCATTCCTTTAGGACTAGTAAAAGGATTTGAAGGAAGCCGGAGGTAGTTTGATTTTCAGCATTTTGAGGTCAGCCTCCTTTCCTCATCTGCAGTCCTGTCAGTAGGGATCCTCAGATTAGAAGGTAAGAGAAATCTGACAGTTTAAGTAACCTGGAAAGAAGCAGGGGCTCAGAACAGAGATGGGTCTTTAGCTTGCTTTTGTGCGAGGGCAAATTAAGTCACGAAACATGTTTAAGACCCAGCTGTTGTCAGAGAGAGGACAAAATCTTTGATTCTTTTTTTTGGAGGAAGATTAAGAATTCATGATTGGAGGAATGGAGGCAAAAGTTCACCTGAGGAAACAGGGTCCTTTATTTAGACTTTATCCTGCCTTGTACATTCCTATCTATTACTTCATACTGTCACGTGCCAGTCTGGATGAGCAGCTAATAGCAGCCAGCCTGATTTAACCAACAGTTTGAGATTACCTTCAAACCAAGCAGTAGAAATCTGTGCTACTGTAGATGTGGATGTAGGTGACCTGACTCCTACCTATGCCTTCTATTAGCCAGCAGGATTTCCCTATAAGCTCTCAATACTTTCCAGGTGACATCACTGAATCCCTACTGGGGATTACATCTAGGATGGATCACAGACTGAATCCCTACTGGGGATTACATCTAGGATGGATCACAGAGACATAGATTTTTGTCCACAGTTATTATGTCTCATTATTCTTGTCTGGTAAATGTATACTTTCACCTTTATTTGTCACCTTTCCTGCTCTTGCACTTGTAAATGCTCCCCACAAGTTAAAAATAATTCTGAAGTGACTAGTCAAATATATAAAACAGATGCACAATTGCATCTTGGGATGAATTAATTCTGTGTGTGAGCAAGAGAATAACTGTGTGGGTAGATCAGGGAATACATTGGACTAAGTGCACCAGCTGATTTTTAAATCTCTAGATCTCAGTCACTGTTTCTTTGTGTCTGTTTTTCCCCCCTCTTATGTAAAGGGGGAATCAAACATTTAAGAGGTAATCCCATGTTGAGTATCACATGTTAATTTAATTCAAATTACATTAAGATAAGGCCAAAATGTATCCAACACTTTTAATTTCTATTTTTCTGTCATTTGAAGTATAACTTTAAACAGCCAACCTGGCAAGAATGTTCCTCTAAACTATCAAGGCAAGAAGCCAGCTCTGTAGGCCTTCTTTCAGATCAGTTCCTGTAGCCCTCACTATCAGCAGGCAGTACAAATACCTACTGGGATTTGTAGGTGTAAATTAGGCTACCACATACGCCGTGGCGGACATTCACATGTGGAGATGCAGGTTCCCTCAGTGTATTTTGAACAACTGTTCTTTGTCCAAGAGTTTGACAACCTGGCCCTATGTCTCAAGTGTCAGGGCCACAGCGAGTTTTATGGCTTGGCTCAGATCTTCTCAATTACATATATCATCCAGTATTGAGGGAGACAGTTGGACATCGCTCTTTTAAGTAGGGCAAGTCACACTTAGGTAATTAAATCCTCGCCTCTGAAAACCTGCATTACATATATATTCACATCTTCCCTAGACAGTACTTTATGACAGAAATATTAACAGCGACCAACAAAGTTGCAATTAATGGCAAATAGTACTGCTAGTGAAGGAGGTTCTGCATAACCATACGACCATCTAGAAACCCGGGTAAGGCATTCAGATCACTAAATGTTATTTGCGGTACCATAAGCAAACCTGTCCTCACCTTTTCCAAAAATAAAAAGCCATGTGGCCAGGACACAGCCACTAGACACTTTCATTAACTATGGACCACGGCTTGCCTTCATATGATCTGCTTTATTGCCTTCAGCAGGGCAAGTGTTAAAATAAATGATGTTCACGTTATTGGTTTGGCTCTCAAGAGAACTCAAATCATTACCTAATACCTTCTTATACAATTTTGGGCATGGGAAGCCCAGACCCATAAAATACAGTTAATTAGTCCATTTACATCAATGGAAATTGTGACCTATTTTGAGGCAATAAAGGTTTTCGGGTTTTTGTGATTCAGTTTTCAACTTCTGGAATTCCCTGTTTATTAACTGTTATCTATTTTCATGGAAAGGTTGTGAGGACATATGCATGTTTTGATATGTTTTATGTATGTTTTGCTTACATGTTACACTAGTGAGGACAGCACAAATATTTGGGAAAGTATAAATACCACATTGAATGGGCAAGATTTGGTCCTCTTTTTTTATACTGTTTCTTCTGTGTTCTGTGTGAGAAAGGAGATGTGACAGGGCCTAATCCCATTTTTCTCACATGTTTATTATATAGCTGTGTGTAAATATCCAGACTCATGCAATCTAAAATAAGGCATTAATGACCTTGAAAAAATTCAGCCCTTCCACTTTTCTAAGGACCCTGCTAAAAGAAACAGCTACAGGGTCAACCTCAGGTATAACAGATTTTCTTTTAGGCTTCAACAATAAAATAGTTGGTGGTCTCTAACGCTACTGCCTTAAAAACATTCCTGGGTTTTATTAGGATAACCCATAAGTCTGGAAAGTCCCACCCTAAGAGCAGCAGCAGCTTTTATTCAGAGAACGCAAGTTTCTTATACAAAGTTGGACTCAAGGGTGTCTGAACTATGAATGGGTGGCTAAGGACATAATAGGCAACAGGTTTCAGACTTTATGGGAGGGGAAAGGCAGCCCTGCATTATGGTGCTAACGTATAACACTACCTGAAACATGAAAGAACTTCATCCAGCTCCTGTTGTACATGGTCAGATCCTCAACAGGCATAACATAATGAAGCTCCATTGATCTCCAGGGAGCTGTGCTGATTTACGTTCCCAAATCTGGCCATATATCTACACACCATATGTTGTCCTTAAGCGATCAAGGAATGCACAGATTTCTTCAGCAAACTTTTCTATGAAACCACATAGTAATGAATGTGGCTTCTGAAGTACATGAAACATACCTGTGCAGAGCTAAAAGACAATTTCTGAGATACATACAGTCATTTGTTCCACTGCAAATATTCAAGTTGTTCCTTTTCTTTCTAAAATGCCTGGAAATAATGCCATGGGTCACTGTTTTTATGAAACTGCATTTCTCCTTGGTTTATTATTGCTGACTGATCTCATGAGCTAACTTTTCAGAGGAGCACATGTGAATTTATTTACATACGTGCCAATTATATTAATAGAAGTTGCAATGACTCATCACTGCACATTGCTAAAAATCCTCCCTCATCTCAAATTCACAGTGAGATTTCTGTTCTATGTGAATTTCCTCAGCTTACCTTACTAGAAGTTCAGGCACTCTTGCTCTCCTGGGAAGAAAAGTTCATTTTCTTTTCTGTCTCAGTTCACTCAGCCTGCCATGCCAGCGAACAGATCTGCAGCACCTTGACTTTTTTGCAAGAGCCCCTGTAAACTATAATCCTATTTGGGATTCAGATTCCAGCTGTGTCTCAGGCAGAGAATGGATGCTCGCTCTGCTATCTCTCAGTCCTTGTTCAGTGATGCTTTAATGCCACTCACCCATGCAAGCAATGAGGACATATCCTTCAAATTTGAAGCTCTTTTGCAGTATCATAACATTTGTATAAGATCAGGTATCTCTCATAAGGCTGAAACTGGCTGGACTGTTGCATGTTTCATACAGATAATATCTGTTCCTTAATACTTTTTCTCTGTCCTCATATTGCTCTTCCACAGAGCTCCCACATAATTGTTTTTCCCATCATCCTGCCTTCCTTTTTCCCAATCCCACTTGATTTTTCTTCCCGTTCTTTCTTCTCATGGTCTCACATTTACAAAATACAAATCCAAGCACAATCAGACTGAACCTGAAAACCTTACAGTGTTTGCATACATACAAGATTAAGCAAAATGCTCAGTATATGTAAGCACCTCCAAGCAAGTGGGCAGCATGGCTCAAAGCCCTTATGGTGGGCTTTACAAAACTGCTCTGGTTGACCCAGTACAGCTTCCAAAGAGAGCTTTTGAAAATCCTACTGCAATATTTAAACTCCTCATCTAAAGTTCAGAAACAATTCATAAGGAATACTGCATTTCTTGAAAAAACACAACTGATGGTAGTGCTTTATAGACCAGAGTCCAGGTAGGGGTGTCATGAGGCCTACAAACATGTTCATAATGTAGATGGTCAGTCTGTGCATGTGAAAGGCAGAACTGGAATAGCTGAGGTGTTTTGCATAAAACTGTCTTGACAGTTGTATTTTCGATATGCACCATCATAGGCAGTTATTTCAGTGCTGTCTTTTTAGTAAACTATCTGCAGGTAACCTTAGAGGGTAAGAGCAACATTTCTCAAGTGCCCTTTTGTCAAGAATTCCTCAATTAATGCTAATAGATGTTAGCTGTATGGTACGTCAATAATCAGATTTGTTGATGTCACTGCTGTTAACAGAACATTTCAGCCAATTTTACTTCCTTGTAGAAAGGAACCAAATGAAAAAGTGGTCCCTGCCCCAAAGAACTGGCATGACCGTGACAGACCGAAATAACAATTGTTTCCACTTCTGTAAGGATGATGCCAAGGGGCCTTTTAGCACAGAACTGAAGGAAAGAAAGAGTGTAAGTGTTGCAATGCAGGACCATGGAGCACAGACACGGAACCTAAGAGCACACTGTCCCTGAAGAACTCAACAAGTCACACTAGAGTCCCAAGCCAGTGCTTTAACCATCCTTCCACTTAGGCCGCTTTACCCAGGTAGTCTCACTGGTCCAAATCCTGCCCTGGGTTACATGTTGGCCTCATTAGCTTACTTTAAGTAAGACCTGCAAGCAGAATTTAGCCCACAGCAAGCAAGATTTATGGACTGAAAATGCCACATATTTTGCTTTTATTCAGTGAGGGACAAAAAAAACCTAAAAACTTGAAACAAGCCGAGCAAGGTAAATTAATCAAGACTGCATAGTTTTCATTCTGCAAACAAGAAAATATATACATGAGAACATAAAAAACACAGGTGCCTAAATACTGCAATCGCCTCCTAAATCTGCTATAAAGCACCAATGGCTGTGTTATACCTGTCTCCAGACAGATACATAAATTACCCTGGTTTTTTTAAAGGGGGAAAAAGAATCTTAAATAAGCTTTCTTTTTTTTTTTTTTTTTTTCCCCCATCTTTTCTCTTAAGGCCATGTGGCCCTTTTACTTCAATTAACTGTGTATAGGTGCCATGTTCTCTGAACATAAACTGCACAGCAGTTTATTCTCAACAGCAAAAGGCAAAGCTTTGGTTATGCTGCATTCCTGATATTTTTTGCAGTTTTTTGAAAACTCCCATAAACAGCATACAACACAGTAGTAAGCTTTCTCTGCTAATATGCTGTCTAGACTGCTTAAAATATGAGTTCTTCTTGCCTACCATGTATCATGGCTTAAACTTTTGACCTTGTTTCTTTTCCCTTTGACCACTTCATAGGCTTTGACCCTTTTCAAGTATTTAATACCCAAATGGCATGTCACCCAGGCTGCTGGGGATGTTAGAATAACTCTTAAAACCTCTCCTTTATTGTAAAGTTGAGAAAAATTTCTACAATCTGGCATTAAAAAAATTAGAAAATGTCTTCCACATTCATACAGCCTCCAACATACAGCACCTTCCCAGGCTGGGCAACACTGATATGTTATAGAAGTGGCAGTAGACCATTCTCTAACACTATCACATACGTGCTAGAAGGGGCAGAAGGCTCGTTGTGGAATCATACAAACACTGGGGCATTGCTAATGCATGCCTTTGATTTCTGTTTATGGCCCCCAAGTTGAGTGATCTGTCTTGTTGGCACCAACCTGACTATTTTTAAATGATGTAGCAGCTGGCTCAACACATACTTCAAAGATTTATGTTTGTGTCGCAGAGCCCTCTTACTGAAAGGGAAACTCCAGAGAAGCTTCTACTGGCTTACCCCAAATGCAGATACAGTCTATGCACTTTATCCCAGGCCACCACAGCATATGTTTTAACTAAAACAAATCAGTAAAATAGAAAAGGGAAGGCAAATATGGAACAACAAAGGCAACAATGAAACATTCGAGGGTTTACAAATCTTGAAGATCCAGAATTATGAGGCATAATTCCCAAGTTCTCATGCTGCAGAGTCAGACTAACTCTTGATGGGCATAAAGTGCAGGGAACCATCCCTTCCTATAAAAAAACCCCACAGAAATGGAGTTCATTCCTGCAGTTGCAGAAGTACACGGATAGACACACACAGACATCAACTTAGACATGCTCATATTTCAGTCACACCGGAGATCTCTGTGCTGATTATTATAATCGGGTATCAGTTTATGGAGGATATCTCACAACCCCCACGTCTGACGCAGAACCACAGGATATTTCATCTAAGTTTTCCACATGCTAGCACTAACAATTACTAAAGACACTCTTCTGCACAGAGGCACTTAGCATGAGATTTGGCCTACAATGCATCTCCATTACAAGTGGTCTGAGGGAAATCCTGTGGTTAACGGCCGTTCCAGAAGTGGCCAATCAGCCTTGCCTTTGCAGAGGTCTAGAAATCCAAAGGTCCATAAGGGAATATTTTTCACTACTGACTAGAAAAATATATGTAATTCCTGACACTATTTTCCTAGTTAATTTGAGGTGGACACTTGTACAAACTGGAGATCTGCAAAAACATTAACAGTGGCCCTACACAAACACAGAGCGCTGCCCCAGCACAATCTGTATATTTAGGCCTGTTGTGATGGGACATGGACTTACCAAACAAGCCTGAGATGTGAATTCCAGTGCAAGAGACCTATGTCAATGGGAGAGTGGGTTGTTTTTCCACTGCAGTTAACTGTCACAAATTGCCCTAAGTTTATTGCAGCTCTGACACTCCAAGGCAGGACCTCCTTGCTCCAAAAGCCTGACAGAAACAAGCAAGTGTTGGGTAGCTTTAATTCAGCTGTGTCTGTTAAAGGTCAGTTTTAATATAAGGTAACAAAGCCTGGCTATCTTTAATTGGAGAGCAAAAACTGGCTGATTGAACCAAATCATGACAACCTGACCCCATCCTCCACATTACTGCAAGAGTAAATGAGTAGAATTCTGTTCATCTGAAGTCACCTGAACTTGTAAAGCTGACTTCAAGAGAGCTGCAAAGTGTGCTGTGCAAATTCTGGAGCCCAAGAGAGTTTCAGGGAGACTGAAGTGTGATGTGAAGCTTCTCATCTCATTTCTGAATCCTCCCAGCAGGTGTACACAAGACAATAAGCTCTTCATCCAGTTTACTGGGAGAAGATTTCAGCCCCTTAGAGCCTGACATCATCCTGCCTCCTAACCCACCCTCCCAGTCCATCTCTCACACTCACACACCCCAGTCCCTACCAGTTTTGCCCATCCCCACAGCAGCCCACTGTAATTGCATCTAATTTTGCTCCTTCAACTGCTTTCTGTTTCCTTTGCTGACTGGCTCACCATCCTAAAATGAATTGCTTTTAAAAGAGATATTTCATAACAATATCCAAAATCAACCAGTGTTCAAACACTTGAATTATGGAAAAATTTTAATGATATAAAAATTTAAAAATCAGGGGCTTATATGAAGAGATTTTTCTCTGTCTTATTATAAGGTTAATATTGGACCCATTTGGACCTTGTGGTGAATTCCTCACCCAAGCAATCTCCGGGGCTTCTCAAGCACCTATGCCCCTGATCATAGCTCAGCATTACTGGGGGGGTGAGGTGTACCTGAAGGGTAACCAGACCCAGCTGTATTCTCTTTCCAGGCTCTTCCCCTGCTCCAAAGGCATTTTCAGTTTACTCACAGGAGGTTTCTGTTAGCAGGACTAACAGTAAGAGATTCCCTCACACATTATCCAAGCCCTCAGTATGCCTGTCAGCCATAGTTTTCTCTCCTTCATTAATGCCTAATTAATATTTCTTCTCCAAACCAGTCAAATCTCACATAGTCTTATGACTACATTTTAGATTCAGATCTTTGACAATACAAGAAAACAAATCTTTCATTTCTCCTCTTCCCTCGCCACAGTTTGGGCCAGTCTTTTGTGTGATAGAAAGGAAAATCCAGCTCCTCTCCTTTCTCATGAACCACTCTTTTTCATGGGTTTTATACCCTGTGAAGGGACTGGTTTCTTTTTCTTTAACAGTTTAGGAGGTGCCATATCTAAGAAGGCAAACAAGCTACAGCTCCTTGTGCTAGTACCAGCAGCTCAGGCAGCTTTCCTCCTCTTGGCCTAAATGGGCTTTTAGCTCCTTCTCAACAGCCTAGGGACCAGAAGTGCACTGAGCCTATCACCTTTACTCAGGGCTGGTCACTTGTGGGGCTGGAGCATGTTCTTGCCAGCCTTCAGAGCAAAAGACTAATTCCATAAAACCCCTGTTAAACATATATATGCATGCACACACATACATTTCTTGTCCATATGTCTGTCTCAGCTTTATTTGGGCCTAAGCAAAAATCCTTCTAATCCGCATCAGACACTGGGGCTGTCACTCCTATGATAGATATTTCAATGCCTCACTGCCTCTAATGTTTTTTAGCTAATATTAGGAAATATTAGCCAAAAGCCTTTGAGAACAATATTAATCTTTCTATCAGCCCCCTTGGGTTTCAGATCAGGACCTGAATTCCTGATCTAAGCCAAAATCTGTACATTGTCTTCTCTCTTTTCACTCTGATTTTCCCATGTCTGCCACAATTCCATCTTTCTTACAACATCTGGTAGAGTTTTTTATGCATCTATATCTGAGGGCTGGATTCAGACACATAACTTTTAAATTGCTTAAAATATTTTTACATCTTCCAACCTACTAAATCCTACAGATGGGTCAAATTATCTGCTAAGATCTGCTCAGTGGGTCTCACTTTAGTGTTTTCTTGTCCCTAAATGTGCAAAACAATTATGTGAAAAGGAAAAAAGCTTAAATTATAATTAAATTATAATTAAAGCTTAAATTTATGGTGCTGAGCTGAGGAGATAAGTTTGGCTAAACATTTTGTCAGCGTGTAGCAAACCAAATGTGAATAAGGAATTGATATTCTCTGCACGTCTTCTTGGTGTTCTTGTATGTGTTTTTACTTGTACAACTGAAGAGCTAACATTGTAATGATACAGACTTCAGGCATGTATTGAATCTGTGCACACCATAATATTGATACATTTATAATGGTCTTCATATGGAAAATTCTAGCAGGTTCAATTGATTCACTGAGATTTTGTTTAGGTATTCATGTCTGAACCAGAAACTCTCCAGAGGGCCATTTTCTTGTTTGATAAATCAGAAAAGAACACATTTTTATACAAGTAGTTTAATACAGGAAATATGAGTCTAGTCAGTATCTTTCCAAAGACATGTGTCTGAGTGGTTTTTGATGTGAAATGCTTCTTAATGTCTTTTAAAGTACTATTTAAACAACTTCACATGAGCAACTACCAATCAATATGTCTGCCATTTTCTAACACTAAATATAAATGAATTCTAAATAAATGCTTTTTAGAATCACATGTAATGAATAAAGCAGAAAGAAAGTAGAAGAGGAAGAAAACAGCAACAAGGCATTATTTAAAATATGTATTACCCCAGAAAGGTAAATGGTCGCCCCTAGTTTGGCTCTCTAATGGAAAAGAAATAATGTGAAATTGGGCAATTACAGAACTTTTGCTGAGGTATGACTCAGCCTGCTGCATTTTGTGAGAGCTGGCAAGAATGGCACTGGGAATACTGAGCACTGTTCAGGCAAGCCAGAAGTGACTGATTTATGTCATAAAGAAGGGTGTAGGCAAAGAACAATTTCAAACAAATGCATCTAAAAATGAGCTGTAAAGAAATGGTGGATTGATAGCAAAGAACAGGCCCTCAGGAAGTGCTGGGGTTTGAAGCTCCCATTTAACTCTGGTTTAATTCTGTTTTCAGTAGAACCAGCAGAGGGAGAGGAGGTTTTCCCAGAAACCATATTTTTATGTTGTAAAGTGTGGGGCAATTCAGAGTCCCAAGCGTCTCAACAGAGGAAATGGAAGACAAAGCTCCTTGCCAAACATGCACTAGCTACGTTTGCAGAGCTTTCCTTTCAGAAAAATAAAATCTAAGCCTTTTGGTAGTATGGCTCATCAGAAGGATTTCTGGATAAGCATCCATATGTGGCGTGGGAAGTGTGGTCTATATGACAGTCAGCCACATGAATGGAAGTAGACACTTAATGTTTTGGATGTTGGGGTTTTGTGCACCAAAAATGCTGATCAAAGGCTGGAGAAAATGAGAGATAGACACTTAAACATCTCAGACTCTTTCACTCATCAGAAACAAACAGAAAACTGAGAAGTAACTTAGTGACAGTATATAATCTCTTCATCAAAATGTACTTGGGTACTGAAGGCCCTTTAACTGAAAAAGGAACGGTGTCACAAAAACCCACAGGTGGAGGAAAGAGTTTTAACTCTTGGAAGGAAATATGGGATAGTTGCAGTGATTCATCACCAGGGAAAGTGAGAGTCTTTCTGCCTCTTTATGTGTTCAGATCAAGACATGTTGCCTTTCTGGAAAAGAGGTTTCAGCTAAACCTAGTTTAGTCTTGTGCCAAGATTAAATCGCTGTTCTCAAAACAGAGTTACCCTTAGTAAGTGGATTACTCTTTGCTAAACTACACTAGATAATCTAATGGTCCACTCTGACCGTAAATTATCTCAGTCTTGAAGTCTTTATCTACCCACTTCAATGAGTGTGGATACAAATGGTAATGTTAAATTAACTTGCCTATCAAGATATATTAGCGTATGATTTCTGGGTTGGAAAAGCCTCAGTCTGCTTTAAGGGCATATATTAAAGTTCCACTCAATCCACTAGGACCCAATCTCATGTCCTAATGTGCATTCCCTAAGCACACTGTAGAAAACAAAGATATCTCTGTCAGGTGAAATACATAACGCTTGGTTACAGACCATACATGTTTTCCACTTTTCCAGTGTTCTTAGTGTATACACGTAACCATTTAAAAACTTCTCTCTTTCCAGGTACAGGTAGTTCCAAAAGAAGGAAAAGAAAAAAGTGGCATAATACTGTTGATGTTAATTGAGGTACATGTGGGACCAATTGCACTGCCTTTTATTATAATTGCTCAGCATTCACCATTCTAATGTCCTGATTTTGATTGCTTGTAAATTATGAAAATGCAATTATATGCACTGAGAATTCTCATATGTACCAGAAGCCTCAGGTTAAATGTTTGGGACCTTTTAAAAGATGCATTCATTCAAATCAAATGAGTTCTCTCTTTCCAAAAATACGGCTAGGAGAAACATACTGTTTTATCTATGTTAAAACAATCCTAGTGCCTATTCTATTAATAGTTGTTGTGCTTCTTACCTTCAGAGCGCAGAACCTGAGAGCTGGTAAGTTGTTGGAAGGTGACTTCTGCTGTGCCTATGAAAATTTCCCCATACAGCACAAGCGAGAAGCCACTGAAAACCTCACAATTTCCACACGCTCAGATAACACTTTCTGCTAAAAAAACAAACAAAAACCTGCATAAAAACAGCACAAAACCCCCACTTTTACTGAGCACGTTCAACTATCATACAGCTCCAAGCACTGCTCAGACTAGACTGGGACCTCCCCACAGAGCAGTTTTAGATGCCTGTGGGGACTCAGAAGGACTGTCTCTGTAATTATTGCTCTGTCATTTGGGCATGAGGACGTGGGCACTGAGAAGAGGTCCTTGTCTCTTCTGTGGCTTCTCCCCTGATGTTCAACCAGCACAGTAGAGAGCAGCCTTATTCAAATGTAGATGGGATGAAATCTGCTCTGGGCAAGGGCAGAGGAAATCAGTTACGTGGGTTAATTTTGTGAAAAGGATATACTGGAGTAATTAGACCGAAAAGAACTATAGGGCCAAATTAAGATTGCACAGGCAGCCCTGGTCTGGGTAGTTTGAGTCTTGTGGATCTCACTTTGCATCTTGTACTGGAAAAGACAGCGAACAGTTGATCCCCACACAACCTCTCCTTACTGTTTGTGGTGCTGTAGACCTCTGTCCTACACCCACCCCCAGTCTGTCTCTTTTCCAGGTTTAATCATTTCTCATATGGAAGTAATTCCAAATGTTTGATCATCCTTTTTGCCCTTTTTTGAACCTTTTCCAGTTTACTATAGCCTTTTTTTCAGATGAGGGGACAGAACAACACACATTATTTGAGGTGTGGATGAACCATGGCTGTAGAGAGTGATGAAGTGATTTTTGGTTTGCTTTTTATTCCTTTCCCAATCATTCCTAACATTCAATTTGATTTTCTTCTGGTGGCTTCTGAGCCCTGAGCTGATGCTTTCATTCAATGTTCACTTCTTAGTGGTAATAGTCAGCTCAGAGCCCATCATTTTATAACGAATCTAGGACTGTTTTTCCCCATATGCATTGCTTTATGTTTATATACACTGAATTTCATCTGTCATTTTATTGCCCAGTCACTCAGCCTCATAAGGACCTTCTGCAATTCTTCACCCCTCACAATCCTCACTGTTAAAAACCAACAGGAAGCCTGTGGCTCCTTTTTCTCAGAAAAGGTTAGTAGGGTCTGAGCAATGCAGAGACTGCAAAGTCATCTGGATGGGCTGCAATTAGACGTTCCTTAGGACAAACTGGGTGCTCTCAGGGAATCTGGGCAAGAGTCTGCAGGTAAACAAGACGACTACCTAGCAAACCTCCACGAACATGCTGCAGTCTTCACCTAAACAGGGCCTAAAAGCATGAGTCTATGAGGATGGGGAGGAGTGAGGCAGGCTTACCCTGTACAGCTGCACGTTGCTTGCGAGTTAGACTGGCTATGGTACAGCCACACGTCTGCTAATGTCAGCTCATAAAAGGAAAAAAAAAAAAAAGTCGCCTTTGGTTTAAAGTTTGCCCCCTCTGTGCCCCCCTTTTTTTTTTCCCCGCTCTGCTTCAAAAGAAAGACAGGTTTGAGTCTGACTCTGAAGCACCCTCTGCTACAGTATGTGCCATTTACTTTAGTAAGGCTGATTAAGTCATGCATTTACAAGTAGACCTTCCATCAGAGCTAATTTAAAGCAGATGTTCTGGGTTCCACAGCCAGGGAGGCATCAATCTGAGAATTGCAAGGGTCTCTGTAACAGCACTGTTTTTACTGCACTTTATAGTGCACTGGGAGGAGGTTAATTGGTGTAAAAGTTTAATTTCAAATAAGAATCCCCTTTTAAAGTTGCATATATGCATATACTTTTTATGGAGCGTTATATTACAAAGTCAAAGTGGGGGAGAAAAATCATCCAAAAACATTTCAGGATCAAAGACATCCAACCTGTCAAATGCTAGGATATTTTTATGAGGAAATAGGACTCACATTTTCTCCAGAAGACGCAAAGAGAAGTAAGGAGCGGAAAAATATTTAACTAGATTCCATGGTATATTAGGAGAAGGAGAAAAAAAAACACCCATGCCAATATGTTGGTTTCAGAACCTTCTGGCTTGGCTTCTGCTGTTGAAAATTTTGGCAAGAAAATGCTCTACGCTGGGATTATTTATTAGAAAAGCAATAGATTTGTACAGTTTGACAATAGAGGGAGGATTCAGAATCATCCATTTGCTCCATGTTCTAACTTTCATCTACTTTTGTTTTTTGTTTGTGAGCCAGAATAACTATACTTATCCCTTGAAATGATCATTACCACTAGCTTAGCATAATTTTATTAGATTAATTGTATTGGCTATGGAGGAGCTATGGCCTGTGTCTTACACTGAAAACTGCACAGGCTACTCCACTCCCACATGGGAGACCTGTTTTCTTATGAATCTTAAGTATAAAATGTAAATCTCAGTGGCTTATTAGAAGTTATCAGATGTTTGCCTTTAATAATGACAATGTACAAAGAAACTGTATTTACCTTGAACTTCAGTCTAGTTTTGAAGGCAATACAGCCTATGGCGGTATTCATATCTAGAAAGACCTCTCTCCCTCCTTTCCAAAGGACAATGTCATTTAGATTTTGCTGCTTTTCCCACCTTATATGACAGGACCACCTGTCATATATTTGGCCTTGGCCAAAATTGCTTGGCACTTTCCAAACCCAGTTCTTGAAAAAGCACCTTCGTGTCTACCAGGGAAAGACAGATAAAGACAAGCCTACAGTCCCATTCTGCAAAAGAAGAATGAGTGATTTACTCAAAACTGTAGGAAAACTATGCCTGGAGACTTCATACACACTTCTTACATTCCAGTCTAGAGCCCCAATCACAGCAGGTTCAGTTTCTGTTCTCTTGAAGGCTTCTCATCAAACAGCAGCAAAAGGTGACAGCAAAGCTGTCATCTGTTACTCCTCCCTTCCCACCTGCTCAATGCAGAGTCATTTCAAAGTTGCATGACTGAGGGACATTTTTGTGGAGTTCACTTCAGAGGGTTGTTTCAGACCCTCTGGGCTGTAACCTACAGACTGAGCTTATCCAAGTCTTGTGCACTGAGTGTAAGACACGTAGCCCCTGGCCTTGTCTCGTGCTCCTTTTGTCCTCTTTGACAAGGCCTGTATTTCAGTATTGACAAGACCTCCGTGGTAATGTTCAGACTCATGTTTGAGTCTGCTTCATGGCATCCACATGATGTTAGCCAAACTGCTCACCGAGTTCCTCACCTCTGTCCATAAGTAGCACTGTCAGCTGCTAAGGGGAGGGCACTGTCGGAGCTCTATGCAGCTCAGGAACAAGGAATATGTGGCACCTGGGAAGGGTTAGGGGGGAGTTTATTTTGGAGAATTCCAAGCAGGAGCTGAACACAGGGCAAGCTGGATGTACAGGCATGCAGGATGTTTCTGAGACAGCAGAACTGTGCAGGTGTTATATCTATACTGGCTGAAAGGGCACTTTTATCGTGGGCAACATGGTAAAGGGGTTGGAGGTGTTTTATTGGTTTTGAAAAATTCTTTTCACCAGGATAGCTGTGTAGAAGGACTCCTCTATCCTCAGAGCTTTCACGACTGGGCAGGTCACACCAGGTCCATCACTAAATATGTCCTTTTTTCAAAGACCAACTCAAAATGGTATTGACATGATCAGTGAAGTTCCTGTGCAGGGTTTGCACCTATTCTTTATAGTCTAGTTAATAGCATACAGAGACCTCAGTGGGCTTTGTGCCCAAGGAAGAATATTATCCTTCAGGGAATATGGAACTAACAATCTCATAATGTATGGGAGCCAAAACAGGCAGAGCACACTGGGCCAGATGCATCCTGACTGGAAATCCCGTGATTTGAGAAGGCTACAACACAGACGAATTTGACTTAATGCGCTTTGAATTTAGAATACATGCCAAGTAGTAACCATTCCCATGTGAAAATAGCTAACATATCTTTTAGAGACCAGTATGTTCCAATGAAGTGCATGAACTTCGGGATTTTTTCTTTCCAGGTGAATAATGCAAGAATAAATTAAAAGCAGGAAATCCAGATAAGTGCTACAAGGATGTCCATACTACAAAAACATCAATCCCCATCTTCTCTGCCTCCCTTTTTCAACACCTCTTTCCTCATTAATCTCACTTTCAAAGTTCTGAATCAAGTTGTTGCCAAGTCTGCTATCTGGGGCCAGGCGTAGTTTTTTGTACAACAGCCATTTGGAATATGCATTGCAGCTTGGATAAAATACAGGGAGACTTCCCAAAAAGCAATTACTACCCAGTTTATACAAAATGACAGTGAGATTCAGGTTCTTTACCTTTGTTTTGTCTTTAAAAATCACTTCTGCAAAGATTACTTCCAAATTCCATGCAGCAATTTTCAGCCCCCAAATGCAACCTGTGAGGTCTTCCAGTTAGAAAATACTGAAATCTGGAGCCAGATTTTCCAAAAGGTCTTCTGGAGCATATTAGAGTCCTTCTGACTTTAATAGGGCCTTTTGGTTTAGCCCTTATTAACATCAGTAAGTCACTCATAACTTGGGGTCTCCATCTTTTAAGGCCTGGACTTGCAGTTCTCCAAATCTCGCTTTTCCTAGATAAAATACAAATGCTTACCAAGACTTTTGAGAGATTTGGCAGTTGCATCTAAATCTAAACTTGAGATTCCCAAACTCCTGTTCATAAAGTTTGCACCCTGCAAGTGTCTAGGATACCTAGTGCCCACCAACAAAATTCCCTGGACACCTAAATTCATGTCTCAGATTAAGTGCCACCTCCTCCTTCCAGATGTTATTAGACATTACCAGCATCATCAAAGGAACACATGGTAGACAGAGGAAGGTTCTTCTCTGAGACCTGGTTAGGGGGCTAATTATCAAATCAGGAGAGAGATTACTGCTGCAGTCTCATCTCAGATTCTCCTATTGACCAGCCTATGTAACTTCCAGCTTGATAAACTCTTTGCTTTCTACATCCCATTTGTGGACGCATAAATTTCCTCATAAGTTGTCAAGGAAAAGGAAGTTAGTAACTAACTTTGCTTTGTGGCTTTTTCCAGGTACTTTTAGCTATCATAAAGTCAATCTAAGCTTTACTGCCTCCCTGAAATGCAGGAGAAAAACTGACAAATGTTGATACATATTTCAAATATTAATAGCATGCTGATAAATGCCAATGATTCCATGCCAATAATTCCTCTATTAGATACCTTTGGTATGGAATTATCCTGGAGAAGGTATAGACGAGGGTAAACTAGTACTGTGATTTTCCCAAAAAACATTGAAAACTGAAGATAGGTGTAAGCCAGATGTTCTCTCCTCTTTATGCTGCAGTGATGGCTCCAAGATGCCAAGAGCTGGTCGGATCTGCCCAGCTGGAAGATTTCCCCATCAAGGGTGTAAGATGATGTCCTGAGACAGCTTTCAGCCATGACGTTCACTGCTCGTTAGGGACAACTTGTGTTTTATCCTAATTTTCAGCTACTCAAATGTCCACAGGGGACTGAAAACATCTGAACTGCTCATGTCTAAGCCAATGCTTCGAGATCTGAATGCAAGAGTGGGGCTTGTCCTGGGGATGTAACCCTGGAGGTCTAACATGATCATTTCCATCAGCTACATCTTTTTCCTTTCCTCATGTGCCTGTTACTTGTCTCTAATATTGGTGGGGAACTGCTTGCCTAGAAATACCAGCTTGGTTAGGACTTCACAGTGAGATAATTCTTAATCACTCAACTTTTGTATGAAACATGCTGTAGTCAGAAATGACACTATGCTACAGATGTATGTTTTCATCATTATTTTTCCTTCCTCAGTTTCTAAATACACAGATAAAGCTGATATTCAGAAAAACAGGAGAAAGAGACTTTGCCCTTGGATGCACCTCCATGGATCCTGGAGTCTGGCTGCTGGTGCCAAATGGACTCTGTGCACAGCACCCCATTCAGCTCTGCCAACACATTTCTTGCTCCCCACTAACTTATGATGTCACTTGGAGAAAAACTCATCTCAATAGTTTACTTCTATTATGGTAACTGTTGCAAAGCTTTAAAATAAAAGCAGCGGTACCCTGGCTTCTCAGCTGGTATAAAAAGGAGAGCTACATCAATTTATGCCAGCTGAGGATGTGGTTCAAGCTGTTTGGGGAGTTTGGGTTTTTTCCCTGCAAGCTGTTTGCTGTAATCTCAAGGACATTAGAAAAATGTTAACATCAGCCAGTTGGGGGCAGGAGTGAAAAAACCCTGAAAATTTAATATAGTTGCAGAGCACTTTGTTTTTTCCATTAGCTGATATTCTCAGGTTACTAGAAAGGAATTCATTGCACTTCTCCACATTCACTGCTGGTGAAACAAGAGATTGAAAGATTTTAGAAGAAATAGCCCAGCTGAAAACTAGCAGCTCTTGTTCTGGGGTTTGGGTTGGGGCCTTTACAAATTCAAGGCTGATTAGGCATCTATTTCCTGGACCTTGGCAATAAGACTAGGAAGTGCGGGAAATTCATTGTCCTCAGCTTGCCACCACCGTCTTGCTCCAATAGCTGTACATCACACAAAGGACTGACAAGCTCAAAATGTCCATGTCAATCTGCAGCTGCCTTTAATCATATACAGATTTATGAGACACCCCCCGTACCCCCTGTGGAGATCTAGAAACTGTGCTTTGTTTTGACTTGACATACATTTTTCCATTTAAGATTATGAAGTATGAGCCCTATTAGACTGCATTGCAGCTATGAAGCAGAAGGGGCAAAGCTCTCTCTGAAATGGAGGAAATGATGATGTAATTTTGAACTGTTAAGGACTGAAGGGAATAAAAGCTTTGGAACAGGATTTGGAAAGTCTCTGGTGTTGCCTACAGTAGGGCTATATTGCCTGCCTCATCATCTGGGTAGAGAGGGTCTTTCTCCTATTTACTGGTTTTGGGGGTTGTTGTTATATCTGTGCAGCTCACAAGCACCACTGCACTTAGTACCCCTTCATAATTCCCAACATAAACCCTTTTTTCACTTGAGGGACTACAATGTCACAGTAAATATTTGCTGCAGGGTAAATCTTGTCACTAAGGTCTGGTCTCAGGCCTAAGAGCAACGGGGGCACAAGGCAGGATCAGGTTTGGAAGCTTTCCATCATATAGTAACATTACACTTACCTCATTTGCTAAACTGAATGTTTCTAGCCATTATCAACAACCACGGACCAAAGGCTGATGCTCCTTTTCCATGGGCTTGGACAGCCTGCTGTCCAGCCCATGCAATGATTTATAACCTGACCAATTTGGTGGTAGGACATGTGCCCTGGGCGATCCTGGCCAGCCACATAGCACATGCATGGGGTATGTAAAACCTTGGCAAGCTCAGCAGCACACTGACTGGCTCAGCAGTGCTGGTGATTCCAGGCAGGTGCTGGTTTCTTGGTTCACTTTTGTGCTTTCTGATGCACCAAGCAAGAGAGGTATGAAGAAGGAAATGGCTGGTCTTCCTCAGCCTCTTCTCAGCCATTCTGCTCTTACAGAAGAGATCCAAGAGAACAGGGATGAAGTCACTGATTGCTATAGAAAGTATACTATTGTTCTATGCTGCTGAATTCCTATAGCTGGTCCTTGCAGTGTAATCTCCAGCAGTTCAATAGTATTTGGAATCTCACTAGCTGTTTCTATTAAGAGAAGAAATGCAGTTTACTTTTTTTTTTAACTTCATAATCAAAACCTATTTATGAACTCAAATAGTAACTAACCAAATCTAGTTTCTCTGAGCAGAGCAGGAATCAAATAACATGTGGGGCAACACTTGGTCCTATTGCAAAAAAAAATGCTCACACAAATTGTCCCTCCCTTCTTGTGCTGTTTTCTCAAGGTTGGGTTCTAAGCACACCTCCTGCTGCAGCTCAGGTCCCTTGCTACCTTCTCTGTTTGTTCCCTTGCCCAATCTGCTGCTGCTCCTCTGCCCAGACACAAGATCACAATCGGAGCTGTACACTGACCTGTTGTACTATCAGAAGTGCTTTTGTTAAGTTTTTCATGGAAATTCAAATTTTCCAGTTATAGATACATCCATATCAAGCATGTGACATGGATATCAAGCCAAGAATAGCAAACGGCAAGACAGTAAATTATTTCTTAGTCTCTAAGAGCAGAAGTGATAGTTTGACAAATGTTCTCGCCAGGCTTTAAAGGATGAGCAAACACCATCAGTGCTCTAAACACACAAGTATGTACACATGCAAAAACGTGGCCATATCCCCTAGTAAAATCTGATTGAGAAAAACTGCATTGTAAATATATTTTCAAAACCTGTCCTGCAATTACTCTACTATACGGAAACACAGCATGAATTTGTGGTCTGCTCCTATTAGTTTTAACCACAAAGCAAGCAAATAAAATCAGCCATTTAGATACGCTGAAATAACTTTAAGGGCCTGATAAATTTGTAAGAGAAATCACAATTACAAGTCAGAAGTTATTTAAAAGTCAAAGTGCACCAGTTTAATTCAAGAGACTTGAATTAAAGCAAAGATATCTGCTTTTTTATCTGTCTTGAAAGTCACCAAAAAAAAAAGTGTAATATACTTTGATAACAACTTTGCTGAGTTCTTTATCTGGATAGAAAGAGCATGGGGACTGTTTCACTAAGGTGACTGTAAATCAGAAATGAGACAACAGTCTTAGCGGAGTCTCTGGGACTTACATCACCTGAAGACAGGGTCATGTCGTTATAGCATACAAGTTGGCCATAAAGGCAGCATTAGATGAATCTTAACTTGACAAGAGATCCAATTTACTTTCAGAAACAGTTGGTGATTTACAGGATTCATATTCTCATATTATTGTTATTATTATCTTATTGCATGGTTCATCCACAGTCAGTTGATACTTCAGAGCTCTCCAAACCTGAGCTGTGCCTGCTGCAGTGCCTAATTCGAGACCTAATACTGAGGAAGGGAAGTAATTTCTATCTGTCCCATACCTGGACAGTCATTCACACTCCAGAGTGGGGTGCTGCTTGTCAAGGAAGAGGGTATAGCACTGTGCTGCAGCCAGGCAGGTCTGGAGATAATTCTCTAGAGCACAGCAACCTTCGTAGGTCCCCTTTGTAGCATTTTGAAGTAGCCCAAAGAGGACTGTTTTCAGCAGCACAGAACACTCTTAGCAGGAACATCCTGCTTGGTTCCTGAGATACCAGTCTGTGGTAACAGAAGATAATCCTACCTAAGCTATAGGACAGCTTGTGGACGTTGCCCCATGTTTCTGCTTGGATTCTTATAAATCTGGTAATCTTCTTAATTGAAAAAGGACACAAATACACACATAGCTATGGTATTCTTATTTGGATAGGCCAGAAAAACATAATTCCCCAGAAGAAAAATATTGAGCCATATCCAAAAGTCTTCTTTGCTCAAAAATATTCCACAAAGACTAAGAGAGTGTCTACTGAGGGATCACAAACAGTATCCCCTTGAAAAGCTGAAATAATATGGTAAAGTAGTTTTATAGGCTGCCCCACTGTATGCAGTTAGGTAATACATGTACAAAACCAAAACCAGTATTGTTTGCCAGTGGCTGAGAACCAAAGAAAATACAGCTTTGATTCATTTTTTTCTTCTCATTGTCTCTCTGTGCTGTCTTTAGAGCAATTACAGATAGCTATCCAGAGAGGATTTCAATGTTCAGGGAGAGTTCTACAGCCATTTTGCAGATCTGTTGTGCTCACTGTGGGTACCAGGAAGACTGATGGAAAAATATCTCAAAGATAGTTTTCAAAGTATCTAATGTATCTCAAAATATCTTGTAATAAGTGATGCTTTCATGATTATAAACAGCAGTCAAATGGTAGGCTGAAAACAACAACCTGTTTTACCCAAGTTTTATTTTTGACCCACAGTTGTCACCTGGAAAGGTATGCTGCACCATCAGTTAGTCTCTGTGCCTGGAAAGAGTTTGGTCCCTCCTTCCCTGAGCCCTGACAGACAGGTGGACTTTTGCCATCAACCTGGGGGGGGGGAGCTCCCCTTCAGTTCCAGATGCATGAAATTAAATCTGTACGTTCTAGTCAGTGTTGCCATTGCTGACTTTAACAGGGTTGTTTAAAAGGGCTTTTTCCCATTGTTTTTCCAAGGACCTGCCCAAAAATGTTTCCATCCAAACCACCATCATGCAAGACTCCAGCAGAGGAGAGAAGAACAATAGTGCACAAGGTTCCAAGTTCAATAGCAATTTCAAGGATTTCATCTGTCACAGTTAATTAGTGGCAGTTTCTCTCAGGCCTCCTTTGTTTAACCCCTGAAGGACAAGCCTTGGAAAACTGCTGGTTGAGAGGGCAAGAGAGGTCAAAAGTCCAGTTTTATAGCAGCCAGGAATTATTAAGAAAGCAAAACTAAAAAAAATGGAATGTGTTGTGAAGTGAAAATTCCAGACAAAATGACATTCAACTTCTATTTCCACTTTTGCTAAAGAAAGAGGCATGAGCCTGGAGGGTGGGGTCCAGAGTCTGGATTTTGGGCAGGGCTATTTTAAAAATCTGAACACAGTTCAGCTGTTGTTCTAGGGCAAGCACTTCCCAACATTAGGGCATTAAAAAAACCAAACCAAAACAAACAACAAACAAACAACATCAACCAAAAAAAACCCCTACAACAACAAAAATCAACAAAACAAAAACTGGATCCTGATCTGAAATCTGTGGCTTGGGTTGTTTCTAAACATTTCTTTTTCTTGAAAAAAAAAAGAAAAGGCATCTTATGGTAAACCACTGCAGAAAAACATTGGAGCTCTGCTTCCTTACAGGAAACTACCTTGGCATGCCTTTCCTTCCAAAAGGTGTGGTGTGGTCACCAGATACAAGACTGAAAGCCAGAAAAACTGGGAAATCCAATGTTCGCAAACGCTGATACACAAACCACTTCTATATGATTCACCAGACCAGTTCCTGACTACTCTCTGTGCGAAGACCCCAATATCCTGAGCAAGCACCTCCACACAGACCATGTCAGAGGATACCACCTGGGTGCAGCCTCTTCCCTCACAGCTCAGGGAAGCAGTTCTTCCCCAGCCAGCAGCTACCAACCCACATCATGAGGGCCATCGTCCTGTTGTGCTCACCACCTCTGAAATAATAAGGCCCAGGACACAACACCTTTGCCCTAGTCCATAGCAGATTTCATGACAAGGGGCCATTCCCATCACGTGGGCTGACAGGACAAGCATTACCTGAGCCAACCCAGGTCTCATGAGAGGGCCATGTCCCCTTGGTTGGATAAGGTGGTCATGGAGATGCCCCTTATTTCAGGTCTTATCGTGCAGTGCACACATCAGGATTAAAACTTGCCCCTGACGCACACAGGGGACTGTGAGAGGTTCCCAGGCCAGAGTCTAAGAGAGGGTCAAGTGGATGGAAACACACAGCAGAGAATGACACAGGATTTCAACATGCAATATGAGAAAACCCATATTTTATGGGAGGTTGGTGGCCCTGCCAGGCATTGCTTGCTAGATACAACCCTCCAGGCTAGCTTGTTAGTCCACCAGCAAACAGAGAGCTAGGTTAAACCCATGGGACAGAGGGAGATTCTGAACAAGAGGGACGCAGCAAGATGTAGTGCTTTTGTCTCTCCCAACACTGAATTCAGTCTTTGCTGACCCTATACAACACAGTACTTTGCTCCCCCTGCCTCCATCTTAGCACATTCATGTCATTCTGTGAGCATGAATAGGGTCACAGATGGGAACAGACCAAAATTAGGGGTTGTCCTGCAGGACACAGCAAAGGTAGCTCAGTAGAAATCAATGGTCTATTCAGAATATCTGCACTTTGGTGTTACCTGAGATACATCATTTGTAGTTGCTGGTGGTATTCCTAAGCCTTCTGTCCATCTTGCAAACAGCAGCAGCTGAAGCGTGGTTAAATCCTCCAGTCCCTCCCCAGAGAGAACAAGAGGCCCTCCCATTCAAGGAGAATGCTTATCACAGGCTCTCTGTGACAGCTCCACATTTGATAGGAATGAAGGGGGAAGCTGAGGGCAGCTGGAAATCTTCAGGCTAATTACCTGCAATAATGTGCCCACCGGGGCTGTGCAGGTGGTCTGAGCCCTTGGGCATTGACCTGGGACAAGCGATGGGAATCCTGCATCCACCACCACTCCCGTCTGAGCTGCAGGCTTGGGATTCTGAAAAAAGATCCAGATTCCACATTTTAATCCACAATTAACAGTTTAAGGTTGTTTCCCTAAATGTTTTGAAGGAGACGAAAACAATCCCTTTCCATGATCCCATGGAAATTTTAACTGTTCACTTGAGAAGCTTATTACATGTCAGCTTTAAAATAACCCCAAAGTGGAGAACTTTCTTGCAGATTAGAAGAGCATTCAGCAGCTAAACTCAGTAGACATTTAAGAAACAAACCAAAACATGCATTCTTTCCCGAGGCTGGCAAGGCAGCTAGTGGGAGTCACACCCTCTTGAACAACTGCCTTCTGATGTTTTAAGATATTCTGGGGTTTTAGTTGGTGACAAACACTCATAAAATGTGCTTGAATTCTTCTTCTCCAGACCACTGATTTGAGGGCTACTGTGACTTTGTTATGGTTTACAGCTATTTAATAGCTCGCTATTTTAAGTGAAATTCTCAAGACTTATCAACCTTGAGAGTCATTTGAGAGTTTCTAAGGTGAACTAGTAATTTATACCAGTGAGACCTAGACTCTGGGATTATCAGAAATGTCTCTTTCTGGAAAGAAATAAAAAAGCTACAGCAGTATTCTGTGCTTTAACATACAGGAATACATTATGAAATAAGGTTAGTAGTTTATTCTACATGCTCTATTGGTTTCTAAAATCTCATACAAGTCTGTGACCAAGTTGGAGTTTTATCATACATTTTTTAATGTTGGATGTGCAAAGCCTGGGATTTATCCCAAGCGGCAGTTATAATCTTTTCCACACCCAGGCAATACATTGGTCAAAACTCAGTACAAACTTCCCCCAAATTTACCAAGAAACTAAAGGCTTCACTCACATGCTCAGGGCCAAACTTCTGAGCAGGGGTAGAAAAATACTTCCTGGGGAGTTCTCATTCAGATTGCAAAAGATTCCCTTAAACCCAGCAGGGACTGAGGATGTGAATGTCCTCCCATGAATTTTAGGGTGAAGAAATCCAAAGTATTCAGAAACTACTTCAAAAAATTACTTTTTTTTTTTCACAAAAGTTGTCCTCTGGTATCAAAAGCTGAAACACAAGAAGGAGGTACAGAAAAGGATCAAAAGAAATGACTGTTCCAAGAAGGAGAGAGAAGGAGTATTGAAACCAAAGGCATCCCAGGCTGTTCAACATAGCCAAAATTCACCTTCCTCCTTTACAGCTGGGAACCTGCCTTACCATGAAGAACCACATTGTTTTATCACCCTCTTTGCAATATAAGGGGCACCTTGTGCACACAGTGGGCTAGATCAGGCACAAAAGGCGATGGATTTTTAAGCTGTACATGGAGAGGAGCTGAAATCAAATGGGTTTTGCTTCTGAAGAAGGGCAATTATTACAGGGCAATTCTGTGGCATTTAAATAATGAATTTGTGGAGAGTGTAACTGCTCATGTATGTACATGTGAGTGTCTCTTCACCTCCCTTGACCTGGATGGTTTTGGAGTGTTTTGACGAGGAGAATACATATGCTGAGCTGTAGTCAGATGCCACTTCACTGCCATTCTGTTTAGTTTTAGGGAATGCAAACCGATCCCCATGTGCCAGGACATGGTGGGATCAAACAGCAGGAGGCTGTTTCTTTGCTCACCCTTCAGGCCTTGTGCTCGCTGTCTCAAAGTTTTTGTTCTTTGTTCTGTTTCAGGATGTGCCTTATGTTTACTTTATTCCTGCTGGTCTTGCTCCCTCTGCTCTGTCAAATAGCATTGGCCCTTTATTATGGGAAATAGAAATGTACTGGGAATGTCTTGATATCCCTCTAACCTCACAACTCAGTTTGTAACCACTTGCCCTGTGTTCTGCTCTGTTTTTTTCAGATGCCACTAAATAAAAGAGCTATTTCACAGGAGAAGGGAAGGCAGCAATTGTGCCACCACCACTAACCTGAGACCAAACACTCTCTGGGAGCCTGTTTTCCAGGGGAATGGCATGTTCTGCCCATCTTCTCCTGCCTCTTGCTGGGTCCACTCCAAGCAGAGGAAAGAACTGTGGACAGATTAGTAAATGGCATAAGCATAATCAGGCAGCCTCTACTTCTTGTCACGATGTTTTCATACCACGAGCTCAGCCTGAGCTCTCTCCTGTACAAACCTCCTGGAGGATTTTTAATCTTCGTGCTTGTTTTTCTTCCATCTGTCTTTTCAGAGAGTCCTTAAGGAATATTTACTCTTTCTTTGGAATCTGCTGTCTCTTTCATAAACTCTTTCTTACTTCTCCAATAAAAACCTATCTAAGACAGAACCCCATCCAGTTTCCAATTTAATTTTATTCCTGGGCAGTTTATACCCAGTTGTTTCCATGCTGTGGTTATGCCTTAAGTAGCTCTATTCCATCCCTGGTGTTCTCCTCCACAATGTGTGAAAGGTAAATTATTTCTTTTCAGGACTCCTCACATTTCTTTTTGTTTCAGATGGGCTGCCTTGAGCTTATCACAGAGCACTTATAAACAGTTTAGGAGTTCCCCTAAAAGAGTTTGGCATGCATCAGGATATCAGCTAGATAAACGCACTGGACACGAGGCACGTACCACACAGCAGCCTCTCTGTTAGTGGATGGTGTGCTTCCAAGCTGAAAGACATCTCTTTAAATGAGCTCAGACCTTGTCTTGCACTAAGGACCAGGCTTTTATCTTCCTGTCTTTTGTGCCCACCATTATTTTTCCCGATCTAATAAGGAAGGCCTGGCTGAATCCACCACAGCATTCCAAACTCCATCTCTTCATGCAAGCAATAGCCGGCTTTTCAAATTACTGAGTTTAACTTTCTGGGGTTGACTCAGAAACTGGTGCTGTCATTTCATGGTGTTCTTTCATGGTTAAGAAGTGGATGTAGGTCAGGGCTTGACTACAAGTTTAATTATGCTTTCTTAATCTATTTTGTCAGTAGTGCAAAAAGCCTCTTTTGTTACTAGCAAGTGGTAGAGTGATAGCTTAATGAGCCTGTTTTAACACCTACACCTCTATGAGATCTGGAAAATAAATCCTGATTCTTTTTCAGAAAGTGTCTTAAACTGTTGGTTTTCCCCCATTTAGAGGTACTGCCCTGTGCCAGCACTAGTCCAAGGACAATTCTGAGAACTTACTTGCACTCCACCTTTGTTTACAGCCCTTTGTCCCTCCACACACACGTGTCTACGATAGCCACATTGTGCAGTCATTCCTCCTTGTACAATATTCTGCTGTTTATCAGCAATGCTCAGCAGGAGGGAGGGAATCCACACTTGCTTACAAAAGCCCAGATTTCTCAAGCCTCTGTGCAGATCTCAACTGTGCTGCACTTTTCCTCTCTTGGAAAGCTATCACAGAAGGAAGCTGTTATGATTGTTTCTGTCCCTGGAGGCGAACAGAGTCATGCACAGCAAATGAAGTGCATGTACCTGCCCTCTCAACCCTGAAAAACAGGTTAAAAAGGAAATTCCCATGAAATTGTTGTGAACACCTTTTTCTACTCTGGCCTGATGAAATTCAGAGCGGTCAGTAATTCCTTTGCTACCTACCTTGGCTAATCAGTCTTTGGGCTGAGACCCAGGAGATTCATTTCTTAATCCCTGTTTTAGTCCTTTTTGGACTGTCCCCCATCATTGACATCAGTCAAAGACTTGGGTTTGGATCCCTTGTTCTCTGCCTGTTTTCACACGCCTACATCCGTGGCCTGTGCATGCTCCCAATGATTACGTTCAGCTACAGCATAACACTTCTCTTGCTGTTTCTCTGCCATGACCTAAACCCCTGTGAGCTGTCTCTGCAGCTTTATGTCACCTCATTCTCCAGCCTGTGTTGAGGGAGAAGCTTCTACTGGGAACTTCTGGAATTCTGTTCTGGATTATTTTGTATGGTTAAAGATTATTTTTTTTTTCTGCAGCTAGGATTGTTTTTTCCTTAATTGCAAGTGAAAGACTGCAACAGAACTATTTTTTGTCCTTGTTTTATTTTGATTGATCAGTGTTTCAAGTCACAGGCCACCAACTATTGCCTCTCAGCAGCACCTCCTTCAGAATGATCTACTTGCATCTTCCTCTATAAAAGCTGCTACTGCTTCCAGTGAATAGCTGCAAAGACCAAGTTATGTTCCGTAAACCATTTCCACAGCCTCTTGAAGTGGCTTTTTTTCTTCTATTGATACTGAATGTCAAAGCTCACTTGTGAGTTTAAAAATAGATCCATTGCCAGTTCATCCTGTAAGAACTCCCTACACCAGGAACACTCATTTCCTCTGCCTCTCTTCCCTTTTAAGTAGGGCATCTCCCTTCCCTCCACTTCAAGCTTTTGTCTCTTCCCAGGCCAGCTTAGTTTGGTGGCTGGTGCTAAACTATATACCAGTGACTTGTACAAAGTCTAGAGAATTCAGCATTTTGGGTGTTGGTTGTTTTTTTTTCCTTCCTTTTTTTCAATCTGGCAGTAAATGGTGCAACAGCATCAATGCTGGGCTGCATGGGTTGATGTCATGATCACAAACCCACCTGTGTTCATCCTTCCCAGTCAGCCTTTTATACCATAATGTTGAGCTGTGCTCAAAAAAACTTTGTGGAGTCTTCCCCCTCCCAGTGCATTTTTGCATTAGACAAGGAAAATAAAATCTCCCTTAATCACACTTGCCAGAGTTACTGACAGAAAAAGGTACAGAAAAATGCTACAAACATCTTGCTTTAACCAAATTCTCTAGCTGGCCCAGCTTCCACACCAAGAAGGCTGACTTTCAGTGTCCTCTGTGACCCTTCTGTCACCTTAGTCATGTAATTTTTCATCTCCCAAGAAGCAATTGCAGAATCAGGAATTAATCTGCAGCATCATCAAGCACTATATAACAGGAGGAATATAAGAAAACACATTGGTCTTTTTTTAGACTATATTTTTAGGCTTTTTCAGGTGACATCAATCTATTTTGAGACTAACTGACCTCTTCATTCACATTCTGCCGTTAGTCCTAACAGCAGGAGGATTGTTGAAAGAGGTGTATGTAGTCTCTATTCGGAAGTGAGTGTACAGGGCAGCCTCTCTTCTTCTGTTCCAGCTGCCTGGACTCTGTGCAGAAGCTGTGCACGAGGAAAGGGCACCATGGAAAAAGTGTATCTGGTCATGGCAAAGGGAGGAGAGCATCAGCAACCATCACATTTCCTTCCACATAAAGTTAAAGTCAAAAATGTAGCAGATAGGTGAGTTTAAATGTGTGCTGCCATTCATTTGTCAAGGTCCACAGCGCTTTGTAAGAAATGATGGTTCCCATAATGCAGAATGATCTGAGATGAGATTGAGTTTTGGTTCAAAGTTTGTCTTTTGGAAAGAAAAAAACCCCAAATTACCACTTTAGAGAAGTCAGTGATGCAGCTTTGTTATATATGGTATAAAATGTCTGAGCAGGTGAAATGATGGCATATTAAATGGTACTTTAATGTAGAAAAAGCCATAGTGAAAAGCAAAGACTAGACATGAAAACCAGGAAAATCCACAGAAGCACTCTGCACACATATTAAAGTGAAGGCCCTTAATCACTGGAGCAATCCCCAGAGGGCAGAGGTGGATTGGTTTGTGTCTTGTCATCTCTTCAGAGGAAGGGATGGAGCTTGGGGTGGGGGTAGGGGACAGTTACCTGTTAGGCAAGCACAGCATGAGCTTTAGTCAAATGTGAGCTGTTTAACTCAGAAAGGAGGTAGAAGTGGATGAAAATTAATATCTAAGTCATTAGAGTAAACATGAAAATCCTTCTGGACCTCAGCCTCTCTGTTCATACATAGTCAAGGATTTCCTGGGTTAAAGACAGTTTCTCCTGTGGAGCATCTTGCTTGAAAATCTTATGTGTCTTTCACAACTTTGAGACAGGGCCCAAACACTGCTTATCTCAACTTATCCACTTTACTCCTTCAAGAAACTGTCAGGAAACATATGACCCTGTAAAAGCACTGGAAGATGTTGAGGGTCTCTCCATTCCTGTCATAGATAGTCTATTACATATCATGAAAAAAAACCAAACCAAACCAACCAACCAACCAAAAAAACAAAACAAAACAACCAAAAAAACCCAAACCCAACCAGCAGGGCAAAGGGAAAATGAGCACTTTATAATTAAGACCCCTTAAATACTGTTCCTGACTCCATTTTACAAAATTTGAGTCACCATGGCTCAGTTTGGGAGGAATCAGTGTTCAAACCTGCAGAGATATTATCTGCCTTTGAAATACTTAGGAAAACTGTCAGCCTTATTTGGAAAAGTGAAATCAGCCATGATAACCAAGGTCTTGATTTACTGGGAGAAGACAAAGGTCCTAAACACCTTCACCTTCCAGGTTAACCCCCGCTCTGTCTGTGTGGCACCCTGCAGGCCTGCTGGCACCACATCCTTATTTCCAGAGCACCTAAAAATATCCCAGGTGACCTCCCTAAGGATTCCCCAAAACCCTATTAATGCCAGGCCATGTAACACGTGGTCTCACATCCATGATATACACATGGATGCACTGTCCTTCTCCCAGACCGCCCCTCCAGGACCACAGCCACAGTGCTGGGTTCAGGCTGTGGGAGGGAGAGAGGGAACAAGGATATTCCTCTTACCAGCCATAGGGTATCAGTACCCTATAGCCAGCATTCTCCAATGCCTCAGACTCCAGCACACAGGACAGGATGAGAGCTGGACTGGCAGGTCACATGCAGGGATAAGGAACACTCTGGGACAGAATACACCCCTTGGCACTGTGCTGTGACAGCAGGAAAGGTACTCTGGGCAGGCAGGGCTAGTGGATAGGAGCTGGCCACGCTCACCAGAGCCGGTGGGGTGTGCGTAATGGTTCTGCATCCAGCAGGCCGGCATCGTATCACTTACATTTAGATAGTCACCAGTAACACAAGACCTGGCAGCTCCTCAAAAATGAGCAGAGGTTTGGAAATCAAAGATATTTCTCATTCCCAAGCATTTCCATCATACCTCTTTGATTGTATTCTGCAAGCAGAATAAGGCAACCAGAAGTGTGTGAAAACCACCCTCCTCAATTTGACACAAATTTTTTACCATTTGCTAGAGGAGAGCTACAACCCCCTTAAAATATGAGTTTCCTTCATTATAGAAATACTTTACTTTTTGTTTTTCCTTTCCTTTAAAAGCCAACGGAATGTGGACAATAAACAATTTCACATTCAGCAGCCAGCTTTTCATCAGGGTTTATCCTTTTGATTTGGAAACTAGCTCATTTAAGCTGGAAAATTCTGTGAAATGTTGCAATAAAGGAGGTTCTATTTTTGCATTAGCTAAAATATGCACACACAGAACCCCACGCAATACAAAAGCAAGCAAACAATGTGCCCAGCCCAGAAGCTTTGAGTTGCTTACAATTCCTTATTTCAAGTACAAATACCATATAGATCCTTTCCATCTCTAATAATAATGCAAGCTGCCACCCAACAACAGCATAACATTTCCACTAGGCAGTATATTTTTTCCTGCAAAACATAACGAATGTGGCTTCAGCTGCTTAAATGTCATCTCAGGCTGTTGCAATCTGCTGCATACTGTCAAGATACCAGTCATATGTCATAAACTCACAGCAGTTTCTGGATTTGCTCTAGGACTAAAATGTTCCTGGGCAAAAACTATTCACTAAGGAAGAAATTCTATCCTCTGAGGTTTTTTCCTGATTCCCTAGAAGTAGCTTTTCACTGATTTTTTTCTTTTTTCATTTTTCTCCCTTTCCTGCCTATTTCTGTACGTGCCATTTTACTTTATAAATCAGACCCACCCCAGTTCCAGCAAGCAGATATGGGAGTCTCTTGCTTTTCTGCACTGAAAAATAGAGCAGAAATTGTACATGCTTTTTGAGGGGGAAAAAAAAGAGAAAAAGAGAGAGATCCCAAATCCAGGATAGGCTTCGGGCCAAAGCAGCTCAGATTTTCCATCACATCTGCAACTGAGACATGAAAAGCACAGGTTAGGACCGGGCAGCAGCCTCCAACAGCAGATGCCCTATTTCTGGCAATCTCCTTTCCAAAGTTTCTGCATGTGACTCCAGTTACGAGCTTTCAGACCAGACACAGTAAAACTAAGTACAAGGAGGATACACTCAAGACACCGAATCAAAGTTTGAGGGAAGGGTAGTTTTTAACATTCATATGAAGCTCACATATACTTGCTGGCAGATATTTATAGAGCATGACTGTAGGGACTCTGATCTACAGTCAAGAAGTGGGATAAGTTACATGAATTCAGTGCTGCCAGTTGAACATAATTTCCTTTCAACACCACCATCAAATCACCTCGATTTTCACACCTGTAAAATAGGGATAATACTTATCCCTTTTACAAGTGAGAGTGTTATAAACATTAGTTAAATTATCTGGAGAAGCACTGACTTCATACTGTAAAATATCTTTATCTGTACTCTCTGGTATTACACAGGAGGAGCTGAAATCTAAACCAGGAAAGTGAGGGAGAAAGGAAGCATAATTTCCTGTCGGTATGATGTACTCTGCAAGTGTGGCTAAGAATATAAAACCAAGGGTCCTTGCGAGCAAAGGTCTTTTCAGCCTGCTTTCCCTCCTTTCACCAAGTTGTGCTCATGCAATGCTACATTCCTCATTAAAGGATTCCCTGTTTACACAGTGTGTGAGGAGAACCCAGTCCTTTCACCTAAAATGGATTTTCTTTAGATTCCAGAGCAGCTATGGTGCTATGTGCCAGCGACGCTCTCCTCTCTCACATGCCCGTGCTGTGAGCAGTCACCCCCTCTTGTTGCAGAATAAATCAGAGGAGCCACCATGGTACAGCTGAGAAAGCAATGGAAAATCCACCCAGCCAGGAAGCTTTTTCTTCTTCATTTCTGTGAACTTCTCCACGTTTGGCAAGCTTCGTAAACTTAGTAGTGGGAGCTGAAAAGGAAAAACCATCACGTACAATTTTTCTGTGGGTTGAAAAAATGAAGTAAATCAAGAGATAAAACAGCAAGGCATCTGTGATACAAAATTTGGTTTGTGAATATTTAAAGCATTTAATCCCTCTGACTTCCAGTTCTGGTTGCTGGGACTTTATTAATTTTACCTATTTTGTACGGTGTAATTACTTACATCTCAAGAATTTTCTGGCTGTATGGCCCTTCACAGGACTTGGATGAATCTCCGTAATGCTGTCTGTCTGTCTGTCATCTGTCCCTCTTTTCTGCCTTCTGATTTATCATCTGAAATTTTTCCACGAGTGAAGTCCTTGTTGTCACCAGTAGGGCCAGCCCTGCTGCCTTGTCATTTCCCCCTCTTTTCTGCCTCATCAGAGCCAGGCCAGGTGTCTCCATCTGAGCCACAGTCACCCTGCTCAGCCAGATGTCACCCCATGTCCCCCCATCCAAGGGGCAGGCATGGGGTGAGCTTACTATTGCCACCATCCATCCACTGTGCCATGGTACATGCCCTTCTCCATCTCTTCACCTGGAATGATGACAGGTAGTGTAGCTTAGGTTAGGGTAGGAGACCTGGGGAGCCATCATGACTCCAGCGATGACTTTGCTGAGGCTTTACCAACAGCCCTCGGCAGTCTGCAGAAAAAAGACAAGCAAAGGGTAGAAGAGGGGTCATCAAACAGCCCAGCATGTATTTGCGAATTGGTGGAAGACCTGAAAATAGACCCTGCTACCTTGCCTTATTCCTCTCACATGGACTCCTCACTGTCCCCAAATTTTAGTTATCCTGGGGGTTGTGCAGGGGGGCCCTGCCCCCGGTAGGTCTCTATTGTGCACATCATGAGATCTTAGCTACAGCTGCCTAATTCACATTAAATAGCCACGTTTCTTTTAATCTTCTTCCAAAACAATGAGCTTAAACCTTACACCACCACCTCCCAGGAACTCTCAACTCTCCTCTGGGGAGATGTTTCTTTCTACTGAAGGGAAAATTTCCCAATAACTCTCTTTTGCTGCCAGGCACCAAGACCAGAGGCACTGCCATGCTGCTCCCTCATAATTTCCTATGGGACTCACACATCGCAGGCTGTGCCCTCTACCTTTAGTGTCCCATTCTTGTTCCAGCCTGTCACTTGAATTCACTCAAAAGTGTTATAAAAAAACCCTTTTGGGACAGTCTGTCCCATGCTGCACCCACTGCTGTAAAACCTCGGCTGCTGTACTACTGGTTCTTATCAGCCATCACACCTTAAAGTATGGAAGGTGTGTCTAATACTAGCCAGGAAACGTCGTGGTGAAGACCTGGACTTTTTCAGCTAATCGGTATTAATAACTTCCTATGTCTGAAGACAGCTCATAGGAAATGCAGCCTGACTCATCTACCCTGTAATTAGATGAACGCCTCGAAAAAGTGCAGGTGGCTGCATCACACATTAGCCAAGGTGAAGAATATGCTTCTGACCAAAGGGCAGATAATAGCACCAATAATTTCCTTCCACTGATATAATAGAAAAAAACAGTATTTGTGACAGATTTGGCATCTGGCTGAGGCTGGAAACTCAAGCAGTCATTTTCTTTCTCTCTCTTATCTCACTCAAGGGAAATCTGTAATATGCACAAAGCCTTGATTTATTTTTTACACCATCACAAATTACTGGCAAACAATTACACAGTGAAATTTCATGAAAACCAGAAGATATTCAGGCCTATTTGCTATATAGGTTATACCTAGACTGTGATTCTTACCAAAGATATTTGTTTCCTGTGTTCTCTTTTCCTGCCAAGTTCAGCCATATATCACTTTTATGTAGCTGAAGGCCACAATGTAATGCAATATGAAGCTATGAATGGGATAAAGTTACATATTCTCCATTGATTTTCCATTGTATCCATTATCTTTAATGCTGGAATGCAAGTTAGTGCGAGGGCCGGAAGCCTCCGCACCTCCGCGCTGACTGCTGCCTTATGAAAACCATCCCCCGGGGCCAGATAAAATCAGCTGCAAGTTGCAGAGAGGAGACAGGAGTTCCCCAAAGTGTCCGGCTTAATGGAGGAAGCTTGTGGCTCGCCTGTCTGTAGGAAAGAGAGGAGGAGAAGGTAGACTCAGGGAGGGGGATGCAAGGGGCTGGGAGGAAACCAGAGCAGGGCTAGAAGTCAAGGCAGGGGAAAGAGAAGAGAGAGGAAGGGAGCACAACAGATCTGCCTCGAGGCTTCTTGGCAGTGGAGAAATGTTTTTTGCCTGTGTAACAAAGGAGGAAAAGAAAGAGATTTGTGGTCACAATGCTGCTGTGATGCTGTTGTTCCCTGCTGCAAAGTCCCCCGGGCATCACTGGCATCACTGCTGGGGAGAGAAGCAGGGTGGCAGCCAAGGGTGCTCAAAAGCCATCGCTCCCCAGTCCTGGGTCTAGTGGAAAGCAAGCTGAGGGCTCACTGCCACTGCTGCTCAGCCCACCCTGGGCCGGGATGAGAAGGGAGGGTGTTTCAGCCAGCACCAGAGCTTGCCACTATGGCAGCTCAAGCCAAAGGCTGAGCGTCGGTGCTCAGGGGTGAGAACGGTGAGCAGGACAGGAGCATGCAGCTGCATGAGGAAAGCAGGATGCTCAGAAGGCTTGCCGCCCAGATGGGCCCGATTTCACTGGGACTAGAAGTTAACACTAGTTCTCTAACAAGCGTCTCAAATCACAATTTTTAATGCTGCATGTTAACAGAAAACAACTGTTCAAGTTTAGCGAGTTCCAGTACCACTTTCACCCTTGTTACATCTGGACCAGGGGAGTAAGAAACTCCACCACCACTTAATTTTTCATTCCTCTCACAAAGAGTTAGAGCAGTTAGTCATGCGAGTGGTTGCCTTGGATGATCCTGTGCAAGCAATTCCAGCAGGATTTCTCTGTGTGTGACTAATTGCTCCTCCCAGGAGGCCGGAGCTTCCCATCAGGAAGGTGAAGGACTCCCCATTTTAGCGGCAGCGCTGTCTGTAATCTTAACTCCGCAGTCACCGCTGCTGCCCCTCTAATGTATTTTTAAGATCAAAATTCTTCCACAGGACAAGTGACCTGTTCGTCTTTGTCTGGCCTTTACGCTCTGGCTACTCCTGTTGACATCTGTGACTAATTCGTGATCTATGCAGCTGAGCTGTGACCAATACAAAAAATCTTTATTAAAACCCTGCTAGGTTGATCGGCAGGCATTTCTTGGGAAAGCTGCTCAAGAAGAGCCATCTCTCACTCCATGGGACAATGCTTCTGGAATGAGCATCTCATCCCAGCTTACCTTGAAGCACATCGGCTTGCAGCCATGGACAAGCCACCTTGCTTCATCTGTAACCCTGGGGACAGAGCTTAGAGACCTTCATGGAATTTTTCCTTCAGTTATTTGCCCTGGTAAAGAGGCTCAAGCCAACCCAGGGCAAAACCTATCAAGCTAGCACAAGAAAAATCTGATACCTTGCCTTGCTATTAAAATAGGGGGAGAGCCCAAGCCAGGCTCCTTCCCACCTGCCCCCCTGGCTATATGTGTGTGTAGGTCCATGTGCTGCGCAGCAGGACCCCTTTTCTCATTTAAACAGCCAATTAAAGCCTACTTTGGCACTTAGCACATGACATCAACTTGCAGTACTTAAGCTGCCTAGCACAGTGTGAATTTAATTTGATAAAGGGGCAACTAATAAAGACCTTGGAAGGCTGGTTAAAGTTCATTAAGCCTTTCCTTTCAAGGTACACTTCCAGTGCAAAAACCTTCGAGTATCTTTTTTTTTAAAAAAAAAAAAATTGTGTTATATCCTGCCCCCAGAAAAGGCGCTTGTGTCACATCCTGACAGGGTATATTTAAAGTCTCACTGTCAAAGTCATGTCAGGCCTTGGTTCTTTGCCCAGAAATGCACAGAAAGAAAAATAAAAGCCCCTTTCCCTGAGTGCTAGGAGAGGAGCGCAACGCAGGTCGGTGCAGGCAGGCTCCTGAGAGGGGAACTGGGCTTCTGTCACACTGAGCTGCATTCATCCTCCTTCTCTTGAGCCATCCATAATTCCAGACGGCTTTCATAAGCAGATGAGGAGGCTCCTCTGAGTTCACTGTTTTAATGAAGCCCCTATGGCTGACTCATGTAATAAGTATTTAAGCACGCTGATGAAAATCATCTTAAAGACTTCTCCCCCACACAGCGCTGTTCCCTGCGCAGCCACCGAGCTGATTACACATCACAGCCATGGAACCTCAGTTTTCCAGAGCATCTCCAACTGCCTGCATCGACTTTCATCAAGGGTTATAAACGTGGGCACTCTTTTGTGCATTGCCACCCTCAAACCTGTTGATCTTTGAACATACTCATTGACTCACCTACAGAAGTGCCACAAAAGGAATTTTTTTTTTTTTTCCAAGCACCTCATTCCCTCTGAGGCTGTTTCAGAGGTCACTCAAGGGTTAACACTTCAGTGTTTATAACTTCTTATTAGTTTCTTGTTTTGCTTTCAAATGCCAGTGCCTTAAAATTTTGCAGAGCTTAATTGGTCTCCATTTGTAAACAGAGAAATGCCACAATACTTTGCAAATACTGAGTCATCTTACATGGAAATTGTTCCTCTTGTCAGCAGAAGTTATCATCAATGCCATGAAGGGCATGGGCCTTCACCATTTCCATGATGTAAGTCCATCATATGACTACTGCTAGTCCACACAATTTCAGTATAATTTAAGCTAGCTCCAAAAAGCCATTTCTCCTCCTCTCCTCTGGAGAAAACCCAGAGTGGGTGACTCCATCAGAGGAGGCTGCAGAGGGTGGGGGTGACCTTCCCTGAGGCAAGGCTGGGGGACTCCTAGTCCCATGTGCTGTTGTCACCCAAATAGTCCTGTATCAGCTGGAAGACTCAATATCAAGATTTGAACTTATTCCTTGGAAGACAAGGACCATAAATCACTACCTTGAAGGGTTGGGAATGGCTGGAAAAGTCAATGAGGTCTGAGAAGATGAGAGATGTCACCTTGCATGGGCTGTAGCACCGAGAAAGTTCAAGGTGCTCTGCCAGGTACTGAGTTTGTTTCCATGAAAGTCTGAAAGCAGAAACATTAACTCTAGGACTGGGTTGATGGTGTTGTGTTTGTACTTATCTTTGCACTGGCTCATCATCCTCAGCAAGTCCAGTTGCTTCTTCTGAGAGCTCTGGGAAAAGGAAGAGAATGAATCCCATACTGTTCTGCACAGACTTACATCCACAAACAGAAAGAGGTACCCCTGGTTTGATCTGCATGGAATTTTGTGTATCAGTCCAAATTTTGACGGACATATATTTTTTTATCATTAGTTGAATTAGATTTAACTTTAAGTGTAGGGGGCAAGGCCCCTTGAAGAGCTTTGATTTGTAAGATTATCCTTTCCAAATTCTAGAAATGTTGAAAGCTGGAGATGTGTTTGCAGTACGTTACCAGTTGCAAGGTTGCTTACATCCTGATGGAGAAAAGGCTCGTTTTCCACCACGAGACCCAACAAAATCTCCACTTTGTGTCATTAACAGTTATCTTCCCTTTGTAAGCAATTAATTGTTCAAAGCACTGAAATGTAGCACAGTGTTCATGGCTTTAGAAACCAGGTTTATTTTGATTTCCTTAATTTGATTTTACAATAGGCATTTTTTTCACTTGTAAACATGTTGAAAAGATACAAGCGCAGGCTGAACAGAAAGATGATTCTGATCTTGCCTCATCCACTTATAAACAGTGTGCCCAAAAATTACCCCATGCTTGCTGATTGCCTGAGATGCCCTTTGTGCATAGAAGGTGCTGCTATAAATAGTTGGTTTTGGGGATGAGTGTTCAAGTCTTCAAGGTTGGGAAGTCTTCTGGTTAACTTTGAATCACATTGCTGTAGCACCTAGGTATATGCAGCTCCAAGTAACTCTTTTGATAACAAAATCTAGAGTTACTTTATACAAGTGCTTCAGCCTCATGTTCAAGAGCTTACGAATTTTGGAGCTGCAGGAACAACTCTGCAAGTTGCCAGAATTCTACACTCCTTCTTGTATCTCACTTCAGAGCACCTAATCAAGATGTCATCATGACTTTTCAGAAGACCACCTTAAAAAGGAAAACAATGAAACAGTGGAGAAGTCTCAATTTCCTTGGTTATAACTTCAAACTCCAGTGCTAAAGGAGAGCAGATAGAGAGCTTAAGCCTATAAATCTTGCAGTGTGAACTGATTCATGACTCAGACAAAGTACCCAAACCCCTAAGAGTCAGGATAACAACCCTTTAAAATACAGTTCACTACAAATGCTGGAAACTTTAAACCACTGGCTTCACCTCAGAAGGTTTAAGCTGCAAATGGCAGGAGAGGATTTATGTGTTCCTCTGAACAAAATACGTCAGGGCAGGAAAACTTGACCCGACAGTTTTGAGACATGCCTGCTGTAAATAACCAATTGATTGGCTGGCTCGCAAAGCCATTAGCAGGCGTGAGGTGCCTGCTGAGATTCAGACACTGCATAAAATGCTGGAGGTGCCAGCAAAATGGATACGGCAATTGGCTCCGCAGTCATCTTCCACCAGACTGCTCAGGAGGGCTCGTGAAAAATGAAGTGGCTTTCATCTCGCTAGTTTGAGATGACAGTTCTGGAAGGGGATTGTGCGTGGGATCCAGTCTGTCGTGGGCAAAGGGGAAAGAAAAGAGAGATAAAATGACACCTTGTGCTTGAGCAGTAAATCATTTGGAGGAGTAATAGTATTTCAAATGAAGTTGGAGATCCTGCCTTGACAGTTGCAGATGATGAGTCTTTTCTGCTGTAAATCACCACAGCTGCCAAGTGGCACTGATAGATCTCAGCTAATGGGGCTTTCCACCCCTGAAAAGTGGCAGCAGAAACTATAGGAGAGCATCTGATAACATTGATCACAGGCTGCCAGGTGAAAAAACCAGAAGTTATGTTTTACTGTCTGAGAATGGTACATTTTTACCTTTTCCCTCCCAAAGAATGCCCATGATCTTTGCTCTCACTGCTGCAGCCACAGTCTCTGGACTTGTGTTCATCTTTTTTGCACTGTCCCACTCTGACAACAAGGGTAAAAGTAAGAGCAGTGGAAGGGCCCTGGAGCTCTGCCTACCAAGTCTTTCATTCTGGAGAAGAGCAGGCAGTCGGAAGCAGAGCAGACATGATGCTGGTCTAACTCCAGACATCCATTTACACCAGTTTGAGACAACTGTGCACTGAGTAGGAACATGAGTGTAAATGGCTACACAAACTGCAGCGTAACAATGAACCAGAGACAGCTCCTCAGGGAGGCTGCAGCTTCGGACATTAGCCTTGAACAAGCAAAGATGGGGCATCATTCCAGTATCAAACCATCATTCCAGTATCAAACAAAGTGACAGCCTGGAGATAAAGGGCAGGTAGGGAGAAAACAGGTACATGAAATTACATTCAATCCGATCCTGCTCAGAGTCTCAAATTCTTTCCAAGCTGTTCCTACTCAAAGAAATAGTGGGCCAGCTCACACAGACCAGGACCACATCCCTGGGTGGGTATCTCCTCCTCTAGCCAGACTGCCTCTTGTACTGGCTTTTAGAGGAGTGAGAAAGCCCTCAGTCCTGGCACTGCCACCACTTAAACCTGTTTGCTCATCCAGAAGCAAAGGACTCCTCCACTGCGTAGGACCTGGTTCCCCAGATAGTTTTTGGGTTTATGGATTAAATTCAACATCTCTTTGTTTGTTTTAGTTTGTGGCTTGTTTTTTTTTTAATTGTTGTTGGTTTTGGGTGGGGGGGGTGTTTGTCTGTTTGTTTTGTTTTGTTGTTTTGTTTGGTGGTTTTGTTTGGTTGGTTGGTTTTGGGTTTTTTGTGGGTGGGTTTTTGTTTGTTTTTTTTTTTTTCCCCCAAGGTGGCAAGGGATGAATTAATGCCTAACAATTGCATTTACACAATATGCAAATATACACTGGCCAAGTATTGACATGCTTTTGCCGAGGTGGTTTCCTCGTGGCTCCTAAAATATCACAAATGGTGAGCACCAGAAGAGGATTCATCTGCTTAGAGGAATCTGGCCCTATTCCTATAAACTACAAGACTGTACAAGCACAACTGTGCCTCAGGTCTCCATAGCCTCACCCAGTTCTAGTTCCCCCACTGTAATGCCATCAAGGTACCTGCATGCAGCACTGACAGAAGAATCATCTGCTTGAACAAACCTGCAATCTGCAGGATGACGAGCACTGCTGAAGCAAAGACCTTATCCATGCTCAAAACACAGTCCCTAGAAAACATGATATCTCTTTAGCTAATGCATTCAAAACACTGAGGGTTGGCATTGCTGGAGACTGGTATTCATGTCTCTTCTCCACACTGGCTTGGCCGGTGGAGCTGAAGTGACAGGAACAGGGGGAAAAAAAGAAAAGAGAAATCAGCTAAGCATTTTCCAGCTATGTAATATAGAAAGATGGGGGTTCCCAGGTCAGAGGGGGTGTCTCTGCTGTTAGGAAGAAGAGCGAAGAGCAGGTCAAGAGAGAGTGAGTCTGCGAAACACAGAGTAAACTGCTGCCAAATAATTTGAATTTATTCTCCCTTTTTCTGTTGTTCTTTTTTTGAACTTAAATCAGCCTTAGGCGAGGGATTGAAGGCAAGAAGCTTTTGGGATCTTGCTTCTGTTTGCAGGCTGTAGCTCCTTGAATGCATGGGCTTTTCATACAAATTAGGGAGATAAAAGTGATCATATTTAATAAGAACAGGAGCTCAGCATCTCATCTCCAACAGTAGTCAGTAATAAAAGCTTCAGAAATAAGTATCAGAAAGGGAAGAGCAGCTGTCCCATACCCAGCCAGCTTCTAGCCCACAGCAGTTTAGGGGTTGCTGAAGACAGATGTTGTATCCACACAGCTTCTGCAGTGAACAGATACTGTGCTGTTTTCCATGACTGTGTTTAACCCTACCACCAAGTTTCAGCCACCACAGCATCGCTAGCAAGGCCTGAAGGAAAACTGGTTCCTTCTGCTTGCTTGGAGCTTGCTCTCAGGGAATTTTTTTAGGCATCATCTAGTCCTGGCTTTATGGGATGAAGTGAAGTAGCGGTCCTACGTTCACTTCATAACTACTGAGGGCTCAATCCACAGCCCCTCCCAGGTAGCTTCTTTCCAATAAGTGTCTTGGTCTCTTTGAACTGCCCAGTTTTTGGAAACCTAACACTACATTTTGTACAAATATTTTGTTACGGGAGAGAAAATACTTGATTTTGGAAGTGTTGTTTTAACACACACAGCACAAATGTTTATAAACACATACCTGCGCACAGACAGGGCGCTTGTCAAAACACATTCAGAGGGTACCTTGGTTCTTTCATGCATTACATACTCAGAGTGAAAATAACCAGCTATATTTAACCCAGATCCAAGCTCAGACTAAATTATTTTAAAGGTCAGTTAAAGAACAGAAAATCTCACTAGCTCCCATTCATCTGCAACTCCAAGAGCTTTAGCAGAACTAAAGCATAGGATGAAAAATCATAATTAAGTACAATTTCATATAAAAATCATTGACAACTCCAAGTTCCTATACCTGCCAAGACCTGAATTCAGATGACTGCATTTGGCTTACAGCAGTTGATGGAAACTCCATCACTCACCACACTGATGTAGTTATCTGGAAACCAACAGCTCTTGGCAGAGGAAACACATTTCAGCTTCTGTTGAATGACTGCACATATGATGAGCAGAAGATGAGATAGACCAACAGTCTGTGCTCAGATTTGGATTATGTTTTGGCTGGGGGTTAAAGTTCAGGTCTGAGGCCAAGTGAAGGCTAAAGTTTAGCCTGCAGGGTAATCCTGAAATCACATGGACTCTTCCTCTCAGGTACGGGACTTGGTGGCAGAGACCTGGGAGTATTTTCTCCCCTGCAATTGTGAGTCTGTCAGTTTGGTAGGCGCCGCTGTGCTTGCTGCATTCCTGTTCTTTGGCCCTGTGTGAGTCAGTTCTGGAAAACTCTTATTTGACCACAACTGGAAAAGAAAGAGAGAAAAAAAACTGAGCCAAAACCCACAGATCAAATTTGTAGGATAGATTTGAACCACAGAGTCCAGTTTTCTACCCCAACAGCCTGCATGAGCTCAGCTCAGAGCTCCCAGTGCACTCCCTGCAACAGCCACAAACAGCCGAAAGAAGCTCTCAGGAGCCGAGCCCCCGCTGCAATCACCCAGCCTGAGCCAGGCAGGCGGTAGCAGTCCAACCAGGACAGCAATGAGCACAGCCAGCCAAATCCCTGAAGAAACACTGGGATTTGTTCTCTCTGGCTGCTTGGAAAAGTTATTTCCAGAACTTAACTCAACACCTTCCTTCAACCTCAGAACACCTCCTTAGGTAAACATAATCACCTTCCAGGTTTGGGCCATACACAGAAAGAGATCAGTCCACTAGGAATGATATTTAGTACAGGTCATAGTTTAAAATGCCATTAAAAATATCTGGAAGGGCGTTCATGTTTCAGCTTTGCCATCAGCCCTAAGGTGAGGACACCTCAGTGCGTCTGCTCAAGGCGTGGATTTGTGATGTGCACCAAAACATTTGTGCAATAAGCAGAACTGACGGCCCAACTCCCTTTCTTGTGTAGTCTGCAATTTCTTAACGTGTCCGACACACTGGGAGCCCACTCAAAAAACAGCAATGGAAAACTTGGAAAGCAAATGGAAGTGAAGAAAAGCCCTTGGTGTAATTTTACAGTGTGTGAAAGACTTAAAGCAAGAAACACAACCAGATGCCACAAGGAAACTACTTTCAATTAGTTCTGCTTTGTGTTATACCTACTGATGAAAAATAAAAACAAATTCATTCTGTCAACAGCTCTATCTATAGCATAATCCTTAAATGAACTCATCCGTCAAACTGGTCTCCTCTGGCAAAACACATTACAGTCCCTGTTCCTCAGCTGTGTGAATCAATCATCTGTTTCCCAAATTCATTGGTCAACATCTTAGGAACCCAATATATTTTTATTGCACTAAACAAGCCGGTTGGAGGGCACCAACTTCACCGCACCACCTATGGACAAAGTGTTCATCTATTAGCAAACTCTGCCATTTCAGGGGAGCTATTCCCAGGTCAAGGTTACATAGTAAATGCACCTGAGCTGAAATGAAAGCAAACCTCAGCCTTCCTGCCCCAGCAGCGCATGTGGGACATGATGCTGCTTACAGCTGGACAAAGGAAGAGCACCAACCAACAGGGTATTTTTCTAGGTGGACGCTTCAGAAAGTGATGTTTGAAAGCACATGGACATTTTAGAAGATAGAGAGGTATATAAGTGTGGGTTTGAGACAAAACTAATGGTTCACATTGAAGTTGCAGCAGCAGAACCCCACCAAATGGCACAGACATCACGGGCAGAATTCAGTAACGTTTGCAGTGGTTCTCAGTGGTGCATGTTCCCCACCCTCAGTGCAGGAGGTCTTTGGAGAGGGCCCCTTTCCCAGAACTCTGAAAGCTGCTGCAGCCCAAGAGGACACCCTCTTTTAAGCAAAGGGGTCCTGTGAGAGGAAGACCTCCTCTCATTCCTGTGTTACTGATGGGAATATACAAGTACAGCCATAGTCCATCTTGGATGTACAAAGGCATGTAGGTGTGGGGGTTTCCAAGGCTTTCAGTGCCTAACCTTCCCAGGCCAGGCTAAGAGGCAGAAACAGCCACGCTGAGATGATACCTGCTGTGCTCTGCATGAGCCACATCAGGCTGGAGTGGTCAGAGAACTACTATAGTCATAGTCACCAAAGGCTGAGACATATCTCAAAGTCATCCTTGAAATCCTGTTTCCCACCAAGACTCTCATGCTGTGAGAGGCTTGCACAGTTGGTGCTTCTGGCACCACAATGTTGGCTCTTTAAAAACCAAAGACCCCAAACCAACAAAACCAAAACAAAACAACAAAGAAACAAAACACACAAACAAACAAACCAACCTACTACTAAAGGTGCAGTGCAAACCTGGGTGTTTCTTGCAGATAGTTTAGACAGGCAAACTGCAGCAGTGGTTTTACCTGAGACCACCTCGTGAAAGTTTATTACTTAGTTGCATTTTTACTAATAAAATGACAACTTTTATGAAATTTACTGGGAACTCCTTAAAATAATTTGACATGGATACCAGTGCAGACATCTAAGGGATTTTGAGTGAAGCAGACATACCAAAAGCACAGCCTGGTCTTACTGTCCCAGCAATAGTAACAGCTACTCTCGGCAGTGCAGGAGCAGCAAGATCTGACCAATAGTGTAGTGGTTCAACATAAACTTCCATCATCTCCAATGGATTTCAGTTACCTGGGATATTTGGGAAATTTTGCTTCTGGGTTTGAAATGTCTTCATGTAAGTCTTTACAAAAAGCCAAACATTTCAGAAAGGTAACATTTTCTTGAATCCTGAAGTGCAAGCAGAATGGCAGAGGACTCTCCCCATCAACAAGCAGATCTTACTGTTATTGATCAGCTTGGATCAACATGAAAAGTGCTCCGAAAAATACCTCAGAATATACTGCAGGAAACTGAGGCTTAAAAAAAAAAAACAACCCCAAAAAACCAAAAACAAACAAAAAAAACAAAACAAAAAACAAACAAAACAAAACCAAAACAAACAAACAAAAAACCAAACAACAAAAAAACCCCCAAACAAACGAACAAACAAAACAATAAACCATTATCTTTTTAGACACATTTTTAACAATATCAGAGTTTATTGAAAGGCTGGGCAGATTGGAGAAAAGTAAGATACAGCAAAAGTGTGGCAACCTACCTCTTCCAGCAGGAAGACCGACCATGGTCAAACTCAAGGGAACTGTGTGTCTGCTTCAGCAGGTACTGAGTGTGCACTGCAGCGGCCCGTTGGTGCACAAGATGTCAATACATTTCACTGCAGAAGGCAGCAAAGACAACAGGATTCATAGTTTGATGGGGTTTTTGACAGCTCATATGTGTCTACTCAGAGCTTCTAGACCTGGCTGGTCTCAGAACTGGGCCTGGCAACCTGAGGAGAAGGAAGAGAGGAGTTCATCTGAGCTGTAACTGAAGTCAGACTCCCCTGAGGAACAAAGCCACAGCTCCCAGACACGCGTACGCTGGGGGAATCTCAGGGCAGACAGGTGCCTGGCCCACATCCGCACGCGGGGACGGATGGGGAATTTTGTCAGCAAAATGTCTTAGTACCAATACCCTTGGGAAGAATGAAAAGTTGCCAGCAGAGCTGGCTGAAAAACAAAGCAAACAAGGCATGTATCACTGGAGAGTCAAATAATCCCTGTGCAGCGATCAAAATCAAGTTCGAGGAATGAAACCTCACTGCTTGCAGGGAGTAGATCCAGCCTCTGGAAAGTCATCTGGTGTTCATCTTCCCTAAACCCAAAAACAACCACCACAAATCCCCTGACATCACCATGGAGAAGCAGCCTCAGCATCTTTCCTCTGTCAGACACACCCCCCCCACACTCACAAGCAGCAGAAAGGATGCACTTAGCTCTGCCCAGGAGCTCACTCCCTTCTCTATTGAAGGACCTGCTGTATTGCTTGTCCTGGGTGGGCTGAGGCCATCCACTCCTCTTGTCCTCACTGGTTCATTGTTCAAAAGATCATCTGTAAACAAAGATGAAAGACCCCCATGAAGGCATTGCCAAACCCAAGCATTCAAGCCCATGAGTCAGCCCCAGGCTCTGCTCATGAGCTGGCCTTGAACACCATGAGGTTTTTCACATCATGCATCAAGCATGCGCCTTCGCTGTGCTTTTGTGTGTCCCAGATCTGCTTTACAATCACAAGAAGTGGAAAGATTTTTCTTTTCAACAATGAAACCCTGTGTGCTGGTACGGCCTTAGAGCCTAAAGCCTCTCTATGAGTATCAGGTATTGCTAATTCATACCAAAGTAGTGAAAATTGGTGATGTGGCACAGATCTGCTATTTACTGTGGGACTCCAGAGTCAGATTTTGGTGCAGACATTGGATGACTTAAAAAAAAAATTTTTTTTATTTTTGTTTTTTAAATCCACATCAGTGCAATTAATGAAATATCAAGCAGATACTTGGAATTCTGATGGAGATAAACATAATCTATTCTGTCACTCCTTCTCCAGGGGCAGATGTGGGCTTGTCTGTGGGGCTGGGGCTGCTTTGGGTTTTTCCCACCTCAGTGATGCCAGGGGCCAGGACAACGTTGTCCTACCTCAAAATAACTTTCAGTTTGGCATAACCAAAGCACAATCCAAAGGCACAATCCAAAGGAAACTGTGCAATCCTCAAAAAAAACCTTGGGTAAGCAAGAGGGTGGCTGCTCAGTGCATGACATCGCTGGAGGGGCTGAGGGCTCTTCTCAGAAGGGTGCAGAGCACTGTGCTGCAGACCCCCTGGCCTTATCATTGGGACATTTCTGCTCCCATTCCCTGCATCCTGCTCTCCTCAGGGAGCTGCCCTGAACACTTGTGCCCTTCACATCCCCAGGATGGCAATCACCCCCCGCAGACGGAGCTGAGATGAGCTATAAATATTCCTCCCAACCTTCCCTCATCACTCAAGCCCCTGGCACCCCGGTAGTGGCTGCAACCTCTGTGGAGCAACCCATGGCCCCAGGCCAGTGCAGAGGCACCACCTGCTTCGCCCTCCCAGCGGGATGCCCGTGAATACTCTAAGCCCCAGGGGCGATGGGACATCCCAGCAGGCTCTCCCAGAGACACCAAGAGATTATCAGCTCTACTTTTCAAGCTGATCCTTTCCCACCCCCTCCAACTTTCATTCAACTTACAAGAATTTAAGATAACTTGGCAGGACAAGCAGGATCTATATATAAACACTGGTGGCCATTTCGTCAAACAAACCCCCATGAGCAAATGGCCTCTGTACCTGGAATGTGGGTTTATGCAAGTGACAGGTCAGCAGAGCAGCTGCCCTCTTTCCTTGCAGCACAATGGGGATAGCAGAGATGCCATCAGCACTATTTTTTTCCTACCCTGCTGTGCACTAAAAAATTTATTCTAGGAACCTCATGGAGCAGGGGAGTAAAAATAGATATGCAGGTTCAGCAAATGGCTTTCTCCACTCCTTCTGTTTCAACCTTTCTTTCTTTTTTTTTTCAGAGAATAGAAGACAAGAGTTGTGCCACCTTATTAAACTCCATGTGTTTGCTCAGCAGCTCCTGATAACAACACTTACAGCTTTCTGAGCGCATTTTAAAAATTATTCCAGCAACCTGAGCATTTCTACTGTTCCAAAGATGAGCCTTTAAACAGATCAGCCTTGGTGGGAAGTGTCAAAACATTTGCTGCAACAGCCCCGGTTGAAGCGACATTGCTTATCGCTATTGGCAGCAACTAACATTAACCACGTGGGAAAGAAACTTAGAAAGAAGTTTTACTTTGCTCCAAACCTCTTGCCTGGGGCTAAGCAGCCTGCAGAGCCAACCTGAGTGCTGGTCCCTATCTCTCATGCTTTCCCCATCCTGGCCCTGAGCCCCAAACACCTCCCTGCACAGGGGCAGGTGGGAGGCAGCTCCTGCAGTCACTTGCTGAAGTGAAGCTCAGTGAAGACCAAACTGTCTGGAGCTGCTGGGATGCGGCAAGAAACCCTGTGGCTGCTGTACCCATCACAGAGGGCAGCAGTGGCCAATTCTGCCTGGTCCCCAGAGAAGTGTCAGTGGTTAAAGAATACTGGCATTAACACTGGTGGAGTGGTTTCAGCGAAGCAGCCTGGGAGGTGCCATGCTGGCATGGGCAGCAGCTCCCACCCACTGAGCCACCCCCAGTGGCTTTTTTAGATCCCTGGGGACAGGCGAGCGTGTTTGTAGCCAGCTCAGAAGGGGCTGTGTGACAAGCTTTGACCTCAGACTCTCCTCTGGTTTCCTTGAAGGCAGAGTACGAGGCTCCAAGATGGGTCACCACAATAGGATCGGGCCATGGTGGGGGGTGAGGGCAAGCCAGGCAACCATCACAGGGAGGGCGCAGGCAGCTGAGACATGGAGGGTGACAGAGCAGCAGGGATGATGTTCCCATCCCAGCCCTGCAGATGCCCTGCACAGTGGGGCTGGTGCCCACGTGCTTTTGAATGTACACTCTGCACCAGGTCAGCAAAACAACACAGTTTAAAGAAGCAACCCAGCAAATCCTTCCTCTCCCATTGATTCCTCTTCCTCTCTATTCCCAGCCACCTTCCTTCTGCCCTGGGATGATAGCAGGGCCAGGGAATCCCTTTCCCTTGGTGATCTTCAGCCTTGGCCTCTGAAGCTGGAGCGCCCTATAGCAGTCCCGTGGCTGCTCCAAGCCCAGCCCAAGCAATGAAAGCCCCTCTTGAGGGGATAGATGCTGAAGATCCAGGCTTCATTGAAAGCTTATGGCATTTAGGCTCCTAGGCACTTTCCCAGCAGCAGGACACCACCAGGAAAGGGGACGGACCCACAGGCACACATGGCACCCTTTATCATCACTTAGAGCGAGCACTGGGTTGGAACCAGTTTGCCCAAGCTGAGTAAGCCCCAGGGTGAACAGGCTGCAGTGTCAGGCACTGTACAGACATGGAAGGCAGGCTCAGCCACATCCTCCTCCTGAGCTAGGCTGGCACAGGACAGAGAGCTTTTCAATTCAGCAATAACCCCTCACCTGTTTTCACAGGTGACTTCCATCAGACTCCACTTTTTAGCTCTTTCCAGTCAAGCACATTCACACGGAAAGGTACTTCAATCCCCAGCTTCCCAAGAGCTCATTTAACAGCGAGCTGGAGGGACTGGAGGGACAACAAGGAATTTTAATAGAAGGCAAATTAAGAGCTTTATTACTCACTTGCAAATTGATTTATATGGCCAAGGCTGCTCTGCTACCCTTAAACAGAGGAAAGATCCCCTAAGCAAACACCTTCAACAGACTGATCCAACCCTCCTTGAAGCCAGAAGAGGCAAACCCTGCAAGTCAAAGCTGGGGCTAAAATGTACACAAAAAAACCCCATCAAACCCTCAAAATCGCCCTCTGAGAGATCACTTCTGCAGTCTCCTGAATCCAGGGTGCTGGAGTCTAATGGATAACGCTGAGCTATCGAAACACTCACGTAGGTGGAGTTTCTTCATCCCTGGTGAAACACTGTGCTTAGCACCAGGGTTTTAAAAGACTCCATTTCTCAGCATTAAGGTTCATTTCAAAGCAAGGAATTCCACTCAGTCTCTCCTGGGCCCCCTAAGCCCTCGTGTTTGTGTTCTACCCCTGCAGAGGGAGTGAGGGGTGGCCGGGAAGTGCTCAAGACAAATATTTCCCCTTTCGCAGCATGCTGGAGAATGTGCGGTGACACCTCCACTCAAAGGGAAAGGCCTTGTTTAGACAAGATGTGGCAAACACGAGGCCCCTGCCCTGGTGGAACAGCTTCAGTGGCTGGAAGAAGGTTGGCTATCGACTTTCAGAATTTGGGGGGGGGGAGGGGGGAAAAAAATAAATTAAAAAAAAAAATCTGTCCATGGTTTCCATGTATCTCCAGCCTGAGGCTTTGCAAGCCCTAGGGAAACATCATTCCTTGGCTTCCAACCCACCAAATTGAATTGTCAGATTAAGGAATGGCAAGACAGACGTCTTCAACTAACATTTGGCAGCCAGGCCGAAACAATGTCTCTCCACCATCATTTGAGTAATCTCCTCTTGGAAAAGGACCAGACAAATGTTCCTATTGCTCAGAAAGTTCCAGAAGAAACAATTTGTAAACAGCAGTAGAAACTGTGCCAGCAAATACCAAAAGGAAAACCGTACCAATTCAACAACAATTTTGGAGCTGGCTCCAGCAGCAACACTCTGACAAACATTAAAAATGACCATAATCTCACAGCTCCCTGTCCCACCGTGGCTGCTGCTGAGCACTGTGGGCTTCACAGGGCCCACCTGGTTGAGCAATACTGTTCTGAGATGTAGACCTTTCTCCCTAATCCCTTCGGGTGCAAGAGGCCTGGTTGCCCCTGAAGGTATCATTGCTTGCATAACAGTTGAGGCTGTTCTTACTCATCCTCACCTCAAACCCTTTCAGACCCTTGGAAGGGATGTGCTGCAGCAACAACCGGCAACCCCAAAGTGCCACAGGAATGACTCAGTTGGTCTCAGCACCCACCAAATCTGAAGCACCCCACTTTCATGCAACAGAGGTTATGGATAAATATCCATTTACGCAATAAAAGGGCTTTTAGCTCTTCATCCATCTTTCCTTACTACTAGCACCTGGAGAGTCACAGCCTGCAAGCGGGACCTTGCTGTGCTGCATCACACCTGAGAAGAGCACATGTCCAGGAGGGGTAAAAGAACCGATGTCCTGAAGATGTAGCAGAGTTTGGGGCATAAATACCATGTATGGTCATTGAGAGAAATGTGCACAGTGACCCTGTACTTAAACATGCAGAGAACATCAAAGGGGCAGTGAGGGCTATAACCTCCCTCTAGAGCCCACACAGAGGAATGGACTATGGACACAGTGAGTCTCAAATGCTTTCTAGCAACCTCAACTCCCCCTGCTTGTTCAAAGTCACCTATAGACAGACTACTTTCCATCTCCATCTGTTACCCACCACATGTGATTTCACCTATAAACACTTCACCTCTAAACTCTTAAGTCCTGAAGAACTTGGTCAGCACACAGTCAGTGAGCAGTATTGGCAGTTCCTTCCTCTGCACCCCTACCCAAAGCTCAGGGGTGAGGAGCTCTCCTATGACCCTGCAGTGACCACAATGAAAACAAACCAAGAGGAGAAGGTTGGCGTTATTTCAGACGTTTACCCCGGTGCTGTACACACACAAGTTAACACGCAGCCCCTTAGGCACAGCTTCTGCCCAGATTGTCTCTGCGTCTGGTACCCACCACCATGAAACTGATTCTCTCTCACTTCTCAGGCTCTTCAAAGCTTAGGTCTGAAGGATCAAACATCTATGTATATATATAAAGAGGTAAATTGTAGACAATAAAAAAATGTGAATTCAGCCATTTCTCCCTTTAAAAGGAGTGGAAGTTGTTCATCCAAATTCCAAAGCAGAACTCTAAATGCGCACCCCATGAGTTATCTTCAGTGCCAGACCTGGAAGAAGCTATAAAAGACACAGGTGACAAACTCTTCCTACCAGAGATTCACAGCTATAAGCTGCACAAACCCAGCTAGGGGAAGACTATGGGAAAGTGCTACTTCCAGGCCGTCGTACAAAATGAAACAGCAGAGCTTGACTGGAGGCGGCGAGAGTAAGGCCTGAGATTTCCATGGCCCTCAACTCCAAACCTGCAGGTTCTGTAACATCATGAACACATCCCAAATCTTTTCTTCATCCCATTATCAATCAGAACTACCTGGGAGGGTAGAGAGCCCAGGCTCCTGGGAGCACCATCCCCCTCTGGTCAATAGTGATGAGATCAGGCTCCTGAAAGGCAACAGCCTGTAACAACCAGCTTCCAGGGCTCCTTAACTCTCCTCTGGCCAGATCCATGAGCAAGAAGTTCCACCCTCAGTCTCCAGAAAAGTAGTTCTGCAACCTGGCAGACTGGCCACTGCACCGGCCTCCTCCTCATTCGTTGTATAAATCTAGTGCCTTCGATTACATCATGCCAGAAAACTGAAAGGTAAGTCAGATGGTGAAGGCATTAAGGGCAGCGCTGTAAAGACTCAACAATGCAAACCTTTCCAAAATGAACTGTCTTGACCTTCGCTGGGCTGACAATAAAAGTGTGACATCATGTGCAAATGAGCTTTAAATTTAAACCAGGTGCAGAGAGCTGCCTGGCGTCGTGCGGCTGCTGTGTAAACCACTAATGTGCGAGCAGCAGTGCTGGAGGCAAGAGAAATGCCAAGCACGGGCAGGACCCGCTCAGCAACAAAACCAGGTAGGAGCAGCCGGTGCAGCACGAGACCAAATTCTGCATCATTTCCAGTTGGGGCAAACATTGTTACAGTAAACACAAATTTGCTGATGTTCATTTCCACGCGTGTGAGCCTTCATACAGCTCTGGAATAGAGCCAGCAGCACAAGGAGGAGGATTTTTTCCATTTTTCTCTTCTATTCAGGACTCCCTTAGACCTTGCAAAGAGCTTGGAGCTGTGCTCACAGGTTGTCAGCCACAGCTACTACAGAGCACCGTGATTTTTACAGCCAAAAAACGCATGTCCCCGCGCCAGAGCCCTTCCAGGGAAGCCACCATTCCTCTTACTCCTACCCCGTAACAAAACATTCTGCCCTCCCCGGATGACTCTCACCTTGCTGCACAAGGAGGTCCTTCCTGGGTGGCCTGCCCTGGGTGTTCCTGCTCTAGCAGAGGGGTTGGACTCCATGATCTGCAGAGGTCCCTTCCAACCCCTACCATTCTATGATTCTATGATTCCCAAAGGGGTTTCCACAAACAGTTTTTCAGCCCACTTTGCACTGCCAGGCCAGCCGGGCTCCCACTATCCATGGCCTGGAGTGGCAGGCTGCATGGCTACAGCCATCCAGATCTCTTCTGCCTCTTGTTCTCCAGAGGGGAGCAGAACAGCACAAAGAAGCGGGTTTACTGCCAATGAAACCAACACCTCTGAAGACATCTAATGCAATTCTTGCTGGGTAAGTTATTTTCTGCAACCTTGACATTTTTGAAAGCATAGTTCCAACAGTAAAACCAAGCGCTGAAAAGCAGACAGGTTTGGTAGAAGCAATTAGTAAAAAAAAAAAAAGACATCACTGGCAGAACAGAGCGGGGATGAGACAGAACCACCCAGATGAAGGGGAACACACATAAGTGCACAGCTGTGCTACCACCACCAAGCCAGGAGTGATTTTTAAGAACACCACCATTCCCTGGCAAGGGTGATGCTACCACCCGAGCTGGGACTAGAAGCAACACCGCTGCACTTTCTGCAGGAACCAGCTGCAGAGATGACCACACTCGGTTATTTCTCTAAGCAGCATAAAGCAAAGATGACAAGTGCATGAGTTACACAAGTACTGTTGTTTATTTTCTTGGTTTTTTGGAACATGTTGTGGCTGTTCAAACCTCTACAGCATACAGGTTTGACATAAGCCAGGAAATTTTTATATACAGGTAACAATTTCAGATTTCCACTCCCACATGAAGTAATCGCTACTGAAACACAAACACCAAAACTACCACCACAAACTAGAAATGAGGCAGTACTTTTATAATACTGAAAATTCTCTCCCACCAGCAGTCATTAGGAAGCAGTAGTAAAAGTGTCCAAAGGTTCTTCTGCATGCAGAGCAACAACTAATGCTTTCAATATGGGAGGCAACTGTAAACCAACAATTTCAGGTGTAAAACTGAATCTAACTGGGAAAGGAATTCTAGAACAATCAATGTTACTTGAGCTCCTGGACTGACCTAGATTCTTATCTTTAATTGGAAGAGCACGTTAGGATGCCCACTACAGAATAAAGAATATTAATTTTCATCTCCTTAAATAGGGACATTTAGAAACAACTTGATTTGTCTTCAAGTATTTGCAGTGATGCATTTGTAAATACATCCCCCTTGCTCTGGTTTTTATAGAAATGTCTGTGTAAGCTACATGAAGACCCCAGATGAGACTGGCCATAGTGGGTCAGGCAAAATACCCGCACAGGTCCATCAATCCTGCTCTACTGCTGTTCCAAGGAGATGCTTATGGAGCCTCAAAACAGGCACGCGTGGGTTGACAGCCCCCCTGCACCCTCCCAGCCTCCACGGACTACAGCTGTTAGAGCATTGACTTCCAGATCCACACCAAAATGATATTTTGAGCAGCATGAAAAATACAGTAATAAAATACAAGCCCATATTCTCTCTCATACAGACAATGCCCTCATGAGCTGCTCAAGGATTTTATATTTGCCCTAGCAGCAACCAGATAGATCCCATCGCACCATCATGCCTTCATCTTCCTTGGGAGGATTGCAAGGGTAGGCAATATGGCACCTTGACCATACCACACGTGGCATAAATGATTTAAGAACTCCAAATCAGCACAGTCTTCCCAGGTTAGAAATTTGTCTCCATATTTCAGAAAGACAAATTCATAGAAGAACAGACATGATGAGCACACCAATAAGGTCTGTCCATGTCTATCACTGATGAGCAGCAGTGGGTACTTAGGGAAAATCAAGATGAACTGAAACTGAAAGGAGGGACAGAAAGAGGAGAGGACAGTTTCACAGCACCTCAATTTTCACTATACAGGGAGACAAGAGAGAATTTAAAATAAACTCATTGCTGTGAAAATCAATGTCTTAAGATAACAAACTGCTCAGAAACACAGGAACAAGACATAAGCATTTGCCACAGTACGAAGGCAGGTGAGAGCCCTTTTGTTTTGCAGCACTCCTTCCCACCAGTCTGTCTGAAATTTGAGCAGCCTTCAAATGAACAAGGAATGGAAATAGGAGAAACAGAGAAAACAAATAAAAGGCAACCAATTCATTTTCAGCTCTTACGCTGTTGTTCAGCTGGGGAAAGGCAACCCTTCTGATGTAGTTCAGAACTGCTGCAGCCCCTTTATTCATTCCTGTTGAGTCTTCACAAAAAAAGGTTGGAAAATGCTAACTACAGGTAATAAAGCAGAACCACTGACATTTATAAATCTGGAAATTCAAGGTGGGGAAAAAAGTGTACACAAGAAAAAAAAAAATAAATTTAGCAACATGTGATTGAACAGAGTTCCTGACTGGAAGCCTGTTTTGCTCAAAAAAGTAGTGCTAGTGCACAATTGTAGTGAAACCTTTACACAGACACAGCAAACAGAACCACCTGTGAGAGATGAGAAGGATAAAAATCATGTCCTTGCTCTGCATTTTCATGGTGTAAAACACTCATACCTTTTTCTACATTTGGTAATAGAAGTTTTCTCTTAGTGCCCCTCTTTCTCCCGCCCCCCCCCCCCCCCCCCCCCCGCTTTTTGTGTCTTATAAAATTTTTAGAACAATATTAGTTTCTTTTATCACAAAACAGATT
>JANHGN010014076.1:100171-118037 GCA_024605025.1 Megaceryle maxima
CCTCCCTCCCTACCCCCCCCATTTTATGTGTCATGAAAATTTTAAAGCAACAGTATTTCTCTTTTTCAGATGAAAGATAACCCACGTTCTGTAACTGCCTGTGCTATCCCTTTCTGCACCGCCACCAGAATGTAGTAATAGAGCTCCAGCAGAGGTGGGAATTGCTGCCATTCATTCTCACCTGCCAGTAACTCCACACACTGCTATTCATCATTCCACAGTCTACCTATGAGGATAGTTAGTTAATAGCCAGGCTAGTCAGGATAATACTCAGGGATTAAAACCAAGAATGTGGTGATTTCCATAGCATTAGAGGAATGAAATGTAAAATTAAGACTGTATTTCCTCAGTCACATCTTTTATGATACACACAAGCCCAACAACCTGCATATGAACAGAGCATTACAGTGCAGGGCACGACTTGGCTTTCTGAGGGAGAGAAGGAAAGAGCAAAAGCTTAGCAAAACTCTGCCAACTTTCTGCACCTTCACAGATAATCCAAGTCTTCAGTGCTAAATCTTGCTGGTTAAAGTTTGAAATAAAAGGTGACCGCAGTGACAAGTATTACTCAACGGTGTGCTACAAGAGCATATGATAAATGAGAAACAATTCCCATAAACTTTCTAATAAATATTCCTCCTAAATTCCAGTGTCTGAAAAAACCCTACAGTTCATTCATATGACTGTAAGTTCTCCGGTTGTCCTAAAAGGTTTTGATTCAGTCAGATAGAAAATTATTTCCTGACAGCTGTCATTGCTTTCTCAAGGTACACTTTTATAAGATAAATATTTAGCTTTTTACACTACTGCCAGAGATACCCTGACTAGCTGAATCCCTACAGTGTCAGGAAGCCCGTGAAACCCTACTATTAGAGGGCAGCCAAGGGCAGGAAGGCAGCTACATCTGGTTAGCAAGAGTTGAACAAGCTGAGAGAACTGCCTGAATAAAGGCAAGATGAGGAGCCTCAACCATCAACACTCAGGCAATGCTGAGAAAGTCTGATCGACCCCTGGATCAAAGGAGGGCAGTGACCTCTCAAGTTAGAGGCATCATCTATGTGCACACACACACACACTTCAACCAGCTGAAGCAAAACTACTGGGCAAAGTGTGAGATTTTATGAGAAAAATAAGCAACCTGCTCTAGTTGAGGATGTCCCTGCTCTCAGCAGGGGGGTCAGATTAGATGACCTCTAGAGGTCCCTTCCAACCCAGACATTTCGATGTTTTCTATTAAATAATATATCTGGAAAAAAATAAGAACTTTCCCACTAACTCTTGCCATTTGAGCCTGAGGTCTAATTTCTTAACTTTACACAAGCCACTGCATGGAGGCTCAGCTTCCTTAGGGCAATGTCTCTGAAGAGATTAGGCTCTTTTAAAGACATCAGATCCCATCTGATAGGATCAATCTTTAAAAACCTTACCTCTGTATCAGCCACTGCTTTCACTCTGCTAACATGAGGAACTTTTGGGGTGGGCACTCAATTCCAGATTTAACACAGCCCAGTTGGTGTTGAAAACTACATTCACATTCCATTTAGGGGGAAAAAGGGAATTATAAAAGGATACATGGAAGCTTATAAAGATCTAAGGTAAAATTAGGGTTCCATAAATATAAAAATTTCTTTGTCTTCAACAGAGGCAGAATTTCACCTTTCAAGCTCAAACTTTCTCTGCCACACAACAGTACACAGAATAGAGAAACACTCTATTTCAAATATGAAATGCTCGCAAAAATGGAGTAGAAGAAAAAAAGGAAAAAGTCATTCACTGAGAAGAACACTGAGGTACATTGAATAATAATCAAAAGCAGATATTAAATGAAAAATGTCTACTATTAACTGCAAAAATGGAAATACTTCCTAATGCTACTAAAAGCTATTACACTAGATGGGCAAAGCTTTTTAATTTAAAAATAACTTCAGTATGATTCAAGTACATTGAGGTATATAAAGTGTATTTAAAAAAAAAAACCCCAAACAATTAACACATTTTATCATGATGTGCCCATTAAACTGGGCTAAGGCAGTTGGTTTCTGGATCCATGTTAGGATAAACAAGGGTAAACCTTTGGAATCAGGAAGTTGTTAATATGAATGAGGTGGAATTTTGGAAATTATTCAAGCACTAGAAGTCTTTCACAGTTTTGGGTAACAGGTGCATTACCTGAAATGCACACACCACACGATGCACATCATGACTGATGCAGTATCTACCCATCTTGTTGTCTTTAAAAGAGAAGTTATTTCAATGTTCTGCTTTTGTTCACCATGTGCACTAAACCATTTTGTCACTTGAGAATTTCTAATTCTCAAGAGATCTTTTTATCTGTCATGATTACATCATAAAAAACTAATACTTGAGAATGGCAAAGACTAATAGTCCAATAACTGATGAGAGTGAGTCAAGATTAAAGAGGGAACATCACTAACGCGGTGAAAAAGAGGTTTCTTCCACAGAGAGCTTTGGTCAGTGTTTTCTCTAGGATGTCCAGCATTCCTCTCAGTAGTTTTGACACATCTCTGGTTCTTGCTGTCTTTCTGAAGCTCAGTTCAGACAGTGCCAATAAGCTGTTAATGATCAATCCAGTCGTAAATTATTAGAACTAAACTGAGCAGGCCAACACAAACACCAAAAATAACCAAGGCGCATGCCTGTGAAGGAAGAAAACCAAAAATTAATGGTTTACCAAAGGAAGCATTTTACTTTGCTAAGGCTTATAATAAACAATTAAAAACCTGTAGGAACAGGTTTAAATAGTTTATTTTAAAATAGTCCTTAACGTTTCAAATTATTCAGTCTTCAAACACAAGGTATCTGCTTAGAGGAAACTAAACTAAGGCTGCTCTAAGCCACTGGGACCTCTCAGAGCAGTCTGGTTTCCTTCCTCACACTCAATCTGAAAAAAACCAAACCAAACCATTTGCTCTTTACAACCCTGACCAAATTAAGAAACAGAATTTGACTTCACATGGTCAGACAGCATCACCATTTCACTATTAGATTTTCTTTCAGATTCCCTATTTTGTCAGTATGAGAGCAGCCCTATGAATCATATGAATGTCAGAAGGACCACATATAAAGTGTCAGCATTTTAGCCACTGTCCTTAAGTTGCTGTGCTGAGCAGTGGTTACAATGAAGAGAAGTTACAGTGCAAAAACCAGGCTGCTGCTGCACAAATTCCAACTGGAATTTAACCTACTACACCAAAAGAGGAGGGGAAAAAAAAAAAAAAAAAAAAAAAAAAGGGGGGGGGTAGAGTGGTATTTTTGAGAAGGCTTACATAGAAAACAAGCATCAACACTATTTCATTTAAATGCAGTTTGGCCTTGTCCCAGCTGCCTGAACATCAGAGTAATCCATAAAAACTGAGGAGAAATTGGATTAAAAGACAACATCTGAAAACTATAGGAGAAAGCACATATTCAGATCAACGGTCCAGCATATGGACATACTGCTAGTCAAAAATCTCTTGTGAAGAAGTAGTTTCAGAAAGCCTAGAGCTATCATGAAGGATAAAAGAAAATGTTCACAGATTCTGTGAACTGCAATGAAAACAAGAACTTTGCCCCTTGGATTATGGGCTCTACAGCATATTAAGATACATCTAAAATGAGCCTGTTTAAATATAATTAGCACACATGGAAAAAAGCATACCCCAAGTTTCTGTGGCGATAGAAAGTCCTCTCTGCTAAGTTTAAGGTAAAATAGTCCAGGATATACAAAAAGCAAACACGTTGATGTGGTTGAACCTTCAAAAAACAGAAAGTGAGATTTTATTTAGACCAAGATTGAATCATACAAGGTTATCACAATACTGTATTTTTTGAAGAAAAGTTAAAAAAACAAAACAAACCACCAGAAAAACCCCACCCACAACAACTTACCAACAACTCCAAACACATTTTTCATGTCTGGCACGTACATTGCAAACAAAACAACAACGGTATTCAGTGTTAAGGTGACAAGGATATGGCAAATCCACGACACAGGAAGATGAGAGAAAAATACCATCAATACAGCTTTCCTTGCCTACACATTATGAAAAGAAACATTGTGTGGGTAAATACATACATGTACTTATCTTAATCTTATCTCAATTTCGTATTACATCATTCCAGATGTGAAAAGATATTTTAAAAATCAAAATGAGAAAGAATTAGTAAAACAGCTTTAAGGATTACTTCTTTTTTCCAGGGACAAAAGAAAGCCTGAAGGATAACGCCCTATCTCCTCGAGCTTGCTTGGCAGCAAGTGTCAGCATGTTGCCAATTGATATGTAATCTATACACTACTTCTATATACACAGTTGTGCATACATAATTTTTTGGGGGTCCTAACTGAATGAATTTTCAGTTCTACCATGGTATTGACAAACTAGAGTAGAGGTTTTTTTGGTGAAACAGGTCAATATGTGTTTTTAATTTACAATTAAATTGAGTTTTCAACTATAAGCGTGTGTCTGTGTGGGTGCGTGTGTGTAGAAAGGAAAAACCAAGTCAGCAAAACTCAATTTAAGAAGTTAAAAAAAAAAAAAAATAATCAAACTAAATAAACTTTAGAAGTTCTGAATTCTCTAAATTAAAAACAATGCTGTGGGCTAGTCTGAATCTGAAATCTGTCTCAAGAGCACAAATTAGCTTAGTGGTTAGTTGTTATTTTGGAGCTCTCATGGAACATATGCAAATATGTGGTCTTTGATCAATCACTTGACAAGTAAGATATACAAGACTAGATGTGACTCAGATACTGCAGTCTGCAAAGCATTAGCATTACCATTGCTCATGCCAGCTTCAGAATGTTCAGGAGTACTCACTGGGAAATGGATTAGAGGGACTGTCAACAGCACAGCGAACAGTATGGCTACTTTAACAGTCATGATGACAGTGTCATGTGGCAGGTACCTGCTGTAACCTTGCAGCAATTCAGAGTCCACTTTGTCTGAAAACAAGAAAAATTAACTGCTTTGTTAATCACTTGAGAACTTAGATAACTAGCCACGCAGATTAAGCTTACATTCCCATTGATCAAGTTGCTTGTGACCAATGCGGAGTGGAGCGGGGTTGCAGACACGCGTGACTGTTGCATTACCAGTATGCTAGGATACATAGCCTTGAGAGAACTGGAAAAACTCTCTGTAAAGCCTCTGCTGAGGCCAAAGCTACCAAAAGAGAAGATGCAAATACGATGGAGAAAGCAGTAAAATGAAAGATGATGTGACATGAAGCCAAATGTACAATAAAACTTGTTCTGTGTATGCAACGGTCGACACTAGATTCTTTTACTTGAACTAGAAGCCAGAAACAAATTAATTTTGCTAAATTAGCTGAACTGCATTTCCTCCCACCCCCCCGCCTCCAGAAACATTAAATGAAATGCAAAGTAAAAATTTATATTAAAGAAAAGCCACAATTCTAATTTAAAGGAATAAAGAAACATTCTAAACTATGCTATGTGCTTTCCCTGGCTATAGTTAACAATATACTGCTGGATGACATGGAGAAGGACAAGTACCATCAGTTATACTTCTAAGAGATGGTCCTTATTTGAAAAACAAACAACAAACTACTGAGAATTGAGACTGGTTTTTCCCTATGCCAAGTGCCACACAAGGACACCTGAAGTCTGGCTGTTTGGATTCTCACAGCATTCAGGCAATAACAGGACTGCACTTGCACCGCACCCGGCCAGGCCAAGCACTTCCAAATGACAGCTCTGGCTTCTTCAGCAGTAAGAATCTCAGGTGCTCTCTACCACATGCAGATCTAGCTTTGCAAAACCAACTCTATTGTGGAATGACTCGAGTACCATACACTATGGATACACCATTGTATGTGTTACTATTTAAGGCAGAAGTATGGCAAAAAGAGAAGAACCAGGGATGAATCCTTCACCGTTGACTTTTACCCTTTTTAACGTGAATCTTTTAACTAAGATAAAGAGCCAAAGTCAGAGCACTGAAAGTGGTCTGCTACCCTGGCTTTTTTGGTTTTTTTTTCCAGCACACCTTCACTCTATGCATTTTTGGACTTCAGAAAGGACCAAAGTTTGCAAAGTCCAGTCAACACATGAAATTTCAACTTCACAGAAAAGAGAATGAACCATCTGAACCACAGAGAGATGAAGCATGTCTCATTTCAAACAGGGAATGCTTTTTTTTGTTTGTTTTCAATTTAAAATAAAATGGTTTACATTTTCTCAGACTGGTGTTTTCTGAACAGGGAACAGATTCTCTCTATTTAAAGAAATAAGTTAATTAAACAAGACAACCAAAAATTGAAAAAAGGAGAAGCTGCCTGAAAGGGGAAAAAAAAAATAAATCAAAATCCCCAAACCAAAACTCTTACAGACATCCACTGTTGATTCCAGCATTTTATGCTCTTGAATTTCAGTTGCTCAAAGAAATGAGACTTGCAGAAAACCAGAAATATTCCCAGTGAAACAGACTGAAGTACTAAGTCAAGACAGGGTGCTGTCCCACAGAAATTATGACAGTGAAGGTAACAGGAACTGGGATGGCTTCTAGGACTACTGAGTTGGGTTTTTTTTTGGTTTGTGGTTGTTTTTGGGTTTTTTTCTTAATTTTTTTTTTTTTTTTTTTAAATTTCATCTGGAGACAGATGGTTATCCCACACTGCTGCTGAATCTCTCAGATGCTCTGAGTGGCACTCAAAATTATATTTTCCTACAAACCACAGGAAGACAGTCAGGAAACACTAATAGTGGCCTAAACGCTATTAGGGGTTTCAAGACTCCCCATATACATTTTCAAAGGATTCTGAGTGTCAAGGGAACATTTTCAGACAGTTATGGTCAGACATACACTTATATTTGGGGGAAAAAAAAAGGTGCAAAATTCCCCAGAAATCTGGAATTATTAGCTGTTTAAAACCAATATTTGTGGTGCCTTGTCAGATGCTATCTCAACCCTACAATTAAGAAATCTGAAACACTCTGAAAGGAGAGGAAATCCTAATCAGCATGCTGTTGTCTTACTGCCTTACTGTCCCTTGTAAGAATTTTTATTCATTCCAGTCAACACAGGTTAGCATGTGATCTTCTCAGAAGGCGGCTGAGTTTTCAGAAGACGCTGGAAGAATCCTCACAGATGACTCTGATGTGTCTATCTGATGGCATTTGTATGAAACTACTCCAGAAGACAGATCACCACGCAGATGTCATTCAATATGACAGCGTGCGCCACGTGAGCAAAATGCACAAATTTATAGCAGGATACACAGAGCCAAATGGCATTTCTCAGAAAAGGCATCACAATGTGATTTTATTTGACAGGGCGCTGAAATTACTGTATGAAACAGACACCTACTTCTGCCAAGGTTAAGATATATCTTTAAAAAAAGGCCACTAGCTAGATAAGGATTCTGAAAGACTTTCTGTGCACTTGAGAAATGCAAGAATACCAGATAAAGTCCTCAATATTTAAAGTCAACTAAAAAAACTATACCTAAAAAGATTCCAAAGTCCAAATGCAGAGCTATTAAACTAGCACTGAAGGACATTGCCACGTAAACTCTACAGCAAATGAAAATAAAAGATTGCAAAATGTGGCAGGGCAAGTGTAATACCCCACCCACTTTTGTGTTTGTTAAATAAAAAGGTATATTTACTTCATCAAGCACTCTGTTGACAACATCTCTTGAGAAGTATTCATTTCTTGGTTCAGTTCGTGTTCCAGACAGATACTGTCTCTGGCTCAGGAACTGCAGGCAACACAGATCACTGAAGAACATGTGCTAGGAAGCATAACTCGAAGCTTTTCCTTTAAATTTTTTAATCCTTCCCTAATTTTTTTGTCATTGCCCTCCACTCAAGTCAAAACACAAAACTAGATGGGCGCTTTCTTTAATTTAGACATTCTGGTTTTCTCATGTTCCTTGTCAATTTTTTTCTAGAGTCCTCTAGTTTGTCTTGGCATTACACTTAAAGGTATCACAAAGAAGTCACTTTGTGTCGCTTTTTGTCACTTGTCTAATTTGGATGATTCATGGGAATTTTTTTCCTCTTCCAGCAGATTTCCAGTGAAACAGCTAGGGCTGGTTCCAATCAGTATGTAAAAATACAAAAACAAACCAAAAAAAGCCCTAAATGCTTTGTATTTACATCAGACAGGGAAAAATGCTGCAAAACTTCACACCTACTTAACATGTGAGCTAGCTTGCTGTGGGAAAAGCCTCAGTGAGTGCCACTTACTTGGAGACTACAACTGTGCTGTGATATCATAGGGTTAGTAAGGGATAAATGTTGCTAGAAGATACAGCCTTAGAAGGGACCTTTCAAACTTCTTGCACAGACTTATCAGATCTCAGTTTCTTGCAGACCATGATAAATCCATTTCCAAGTTTTAAGTGAAAATATGATGCAGTCCAGCACGTAGTGGCAATCAGTAGTCTAATTACATAGCAGTAGAGAGCATCAACAGACCATCTGCTACAGTTTAGGAACCAGTATCTTGTCTGTATTGCAGTTTAGGGCATAAACCCTTCAAAGTTTAGCTACACCCCATGTTGAGAAGTCAGTGAGACTGTAACACTTTGCATTAGGCATCTTCTTAAGTCTTCACAGGAACAAGTGTTCTGATGATTCAAGCATATCAATACACAAACAAGCCTGAAATACTCAAAATAAAATACAGTTATCATTTATTATCTGCCTTCATTCTAAAGAATACTTGAAGAATATACTCACCATAAAATGTCAGGTATCCAAACAGAGCAGACATAAAGTAAATTAGGAAGCTCAGACCAATTCCTGTGACAGTTACATTCTGCATTCTACTTTTGGATGGACTAAAACATACAGAAAAAAAAAGAAGAAAAAAAGACAATGAGTGTTGCTTAATCTGTTGTGGACTATTAAACACAATGTAATCTACAGAGCAGCTTGCCTTTCATAAGAAAGCATCGTCTTAATTTATGGCCACAGACTATTTGCTGAGGTCTGTGCTGTCAGTAATATTTAGGGTTCTTTAAAGTATTTTCAATCTGGTAATTAAAGGGCACTATTCATGCGGACAATTAACCCATCTTATAGGGAATTTAGACATACCAAAGTATCTTTTAAATCAGAATTTTGATTTATACAGGATGATGTATATTCAGAGCCAGGAACAGAATCTGGATCAAAAATAAACACTGAATCAGATGTGGCCAAATGCAGATTCAGTTACAGCAATAAAAGTTATCTAGTAAGTACCTTAGCAAATGACCTTTTTTCTCCAGATTGGCCAGGCCAGGACATTGTACTGACACTGCTGATGGAACCATATTTGCTACTTTTCTCTCCTGTAAGAGAGGAAAAGCCACTACAGACTGAAACTGTACATTTCCCCAAAAAAATGAAAGCTACTTAGTTTGCATAGTTTGATGGCACTGACTTGAAAATAAAAAATATTCAAAATTAATTTAGGGAAAATATTCCAGAAATACTATCACAGAATCACTTAGGTTGGAAGAGACCTTTAAGATCATCGAGTCCAACCATTAACCCTACTCTACCAAGTCCACCACTCAGCCATATCCCCAAGCACCACATCTATATGGCTTTTAAACACACCCAGGGATGGTGAGTGACTCAACCACCTCCCCGGGCAGCCTGTTCCAATGCCTGGCAACCCTCTCAGTGAAAAAAATTTTCCCTAATGTCCAGTTTAAACCTCCCCAGGTGCAGCTTGAGGCCACTCCCTCTTGTTCTATCATTATATTTGAATATTGCACATGATTTCATACATTACCTCTGGAGCTCACAATAGATGGGTAAGACTGAGGTATGGCAGAGAAAAGAGAAGGCCATAGTTGGTATCGCATAAGCACTCTAAAATAGTAGGAAAACATGTTGTAGGTTGTTTGTTACTATAGATGGTTGGAAAAAATATCTGGATTAATTCAGAATTCAGTTTGAGTGTTGGAAGTCAGTGGAAATCCTTCCACAATAATGCTTTGAGATAAAACTCCACAACACAGAATAGCATCTCTAATCATTCCAAAAAATAATTAAAAAAGGACTTTCTCAACCAGTGTCTCTTCAAGTGGTGGCCATAGGTTACTATTTCATCATCAGGAGAAGTCATGCTGTCTATAAGCCTGCTGAAAGAATCTTTTTCTCTATTGAGGCCTAGCACAGAGTAGGATTTGCCCCCCAAGTTAGTGTATCGTTCCTGAAACTTTCCAAGCTTTCTAAGTTTTAATATGCACAGCTACTGGTCCAATTACCAATTCCTTCATCCTGACTTCACTATTTTCTTATTACTCCTGCACAAAAATTGGATAAAGCATCTAGAAAATATAACATGCTTCGGCATCTGAAGTTTAAGATAGTTATATAATTAAAGTTGCAGCCACAAAATTAGTGGTATATTATTCCACAAACTTGTAATAGAGGAGATGAATCATCTAGTATAGCTTAATTCAATTGCCAAGTGGAATGAGCTGAACTATAACAAACACTTTTATGCTGACATAATCAGGTCCATACTGGTAAAAATATGCCACTTTCTATTCATAAAGTTATAATTAAAAAAAGAGTAGAAAAGAGTCCCAAGATTCTTTAAAGCACAAAGGGACATGCAAAAGGCCAGAATCTCATGGTAGACATTTCTGGTCAAAGCAAAATTTCTTCTTTGATCTACAGATAACATTTGTCTCATATTTGCATTGCCCAAGCTTTTCTTTCTGATTCCTGCCCCCCTCCCCCCACTTCTTCTTGGAAGGGTGGAGGTGAATTTTGTTTTTTCAGACAAATGCAACTGCATCCCTCCTAAACTGCACTATGCTACAGGTCTATCCTGAAATGTATTCTTCCTTTTTCCCCTTCCTCTTCACCACACAGAGACTCAAATTCTACATGACACTACTTCTCCCACAAGCCTTGATGGGTGGTGACATGATTTAAATTAATAAATACCAGAGCTGGCATCCAATGAAATGCGTAAGATTGCATTAGGCTTGAAGAATTGGCTTCAGGTAAGAAAAAATGAGGTTAGGCCCAGGAAGTTTTAGGAAGCCTGTTCTCCCTTGCCAGCATCTACAAGTGTGCACAGGGCCAAGCAGCACTGACTTCCAGCTGAGGGCATATGAAGTTGGTTTGCTCCGACAGCACCATGAGGCTGACCACTGCTGCATCTGTTATACTTTGGTCATATCTGCAAAACATTTTCATAAATTCTAACTTGGACAGCCAGAATCCATGTAAAGAAGAAAGAGTGGGACTGGATAACACTTGGCAGGAGGAAGAGGAAATATTTCAGCAGCCTATACATAACTAATTTTACAGAAGAATAGCTTACCCTGGCTAAATTTGAAACACCAGTTCTTTAAAAACCACCCCCCCCTTCAAGTTTGCATATTGTTAATAGAGATTACCTCTTTTGAAAGACGAAAGAGCTTTGCTTTACAATCCTCAGTAGAATTTGAAACCTGTAAACCATACATGAAAAAAAAAAAAAAAAAAAAAGGCATGAAAGAATAAGCCCAAACCACAGACATGAAACTTTTAGTTTCTCTGATATTTTAGAAAAGAAGGAATTAAAATTACAAGTAATACTGAAAGTGTTCATGTAAAAAAACCCAAAAACAACCCCAACAAAAAAATAATTACAGTTACTAATAAAAGTAAGAAGAACTTCCAAACAGCATGTACTTTACCTGCAAAGTCTCTATGGAATTACTTAGAGGTAGAGGACAAGGGATCGACCATTTTTTTATCATAATCTGCAAAGACAGAATATTTTATGTATGAATGATACCCTAAAAATCAGTTTAAATTTAGATATACGTGGCCAACACAGCAGACTGCTGGTACACAAAGCAGGGCACTACACCCGCAGTAAATTAACTGGCTTGATTGGTAGATAGTTTGGCCACGAGGAGACTTGACAAAAAAAAAAACCAAAAAAACTTGTCGGTGCCATTGCATCCAGCTGCTCCCACTGCACAGCTGGCAGCCTTATGGCAGGCCTGTCTGGAGCGGGTTGCTGAAATGAGCTCTGACATTAACTGAAATACAACCAGCGCTCCGCAGTCACTCTCTCTGTGCTCCACGCTGCCTCCCCTACAGAATAGCTGCTGTGTTAGCTCTCCCAGGCTCCTTCCCCAAGCAGACGAGCTCCTAACAGAGATAGAGCAGAGCCTAGGGCTAATCTTAAAAGGCAGAAACATATGGTTTGGACTAGAAAGCAAAGGAAAAACAATAAATGCAATTATTGTCCCAGAATGTCACTGGGGCTTTAGCTACACCCTGCTGGTTTAGGGACTGCCAAGTAACAGAACTGAAAATCAAAGGGAAATTAAAGCAAGAATTGTTACCTCCTTTTTCAGGAGCCTAGTTTAAAATGATAGTTGCATTGCTCTCCTCACCCTAATTAATTTCCTATTGTAGTTGCCTGGCTTCAGAGGTTATAATTCTTTTGAAGCCTAGAGCAAATAATTAAAAACTTAATTAAAGACTCAGATTCACAAGAAGAATAACATGAAGAGAGAGCTTCTCCTGGCTCAGAGAACTACTTTTTGCTTGCAGCCAAGTGGCATTTCCCAGAGGATAAGGATTAGATGCTGCCTCTTGTCACCAGTGCCAGGAGAAGCAAACAAATGCTACCTCCAGATAAAATGTGGGGACAGAAAACTGTGGGTACACGCACACTGAGTCCACTGTGGCAGTAACACACATCTGAAGTTGCATGTCTAACAGCAACTCAAAACAACTCCAGGTATGGAAGGAGGCAGTAGCTTGCTCAACAGCAGTCTGCAAACTTTGTGAAAAAGGATTGTCAGTGGAAGTCCTCCAGCCACGTTTCTGACACTGGTATATACATGCATGAAGATAGCAGATCTGTTCTTACCTGCTTATTGATTGACTAAACTGCCTCCCTCTCTGCAATGTGAACTGCAACCTCATGTGAGGAAGAGTGTAAAGAAGGGACAGGAACATGCTGATAACACATCGAGAAGCTCAACTGAAGACGGAGCAAGAGAGAAAAAGGGAAGAACCCCCCTGGTCACCCTTGCTTCATGTCCTTCTTGGGCGCTATGCAGCGAGAAGCTACGAGATGAGATGCAGATGCAAACTGTTCCTGCTGCAGTACCACGTCCCTGGACACAGTATGGCTGGGCCATCTCCTGAGGAAGCCCAAGGCTCTTGACTAGTTGAAGGCATTTATGGGGCTGAGAAAGAAGTCAAAATGTTTTTCAAGGACATCTCTGTGTATACAAAGGCACCCAGACAGGGGAAGTGAAGGAGAGGCTTTGAAGGCCCCAGTGCAGGCAGCTTTCTGGGAACTCTGGCTGAGGCTGGAACTCTGGCTGAGGCTGGAACTCTGGCTGAGGCTGGAACTCTGGCTGAGGCTGGAACTCTGGCTTCCTGAGCAATGCAAAGGGGCATGAAGCTAAAGGGCAGGCTTTGGGAAAAGCCAAGTGTGCCTGGCAGTGCTGGGGCAGGGTTTCCTGCCAGCTCAAGAGCACAGATATATATAAACACTGCGCAGAGAGGACAAGACACGCCAAACCTGAAAAGCTGAAGAACATTTTCCTACAATGAAATTAATATAGATTAAGGACAGACTGAAATGGAAATAAGAGGAGATATGCACTAGGTGCATTTAAAATCTGTAATTGTATTTGCCCACCTCCTTAATTATTCAAATCCGTTTGGATTTCCAACTGTAGTCTAATGAGGTGCCCCCCCACGGGAAGAGATTTGTAAGCTGGAGACACAGCTCTAATAGCTGAACAGTCATGCAGGCAGCACCATTTTCCTCAGGAACTTAAAAACTATTTTATATAAACGTTGTCTTTTGAGTATAACAAACATTTGGTTTTAAATGAAAAGACCCTAAAACCTAAAGAGAGATTCTAGTGGAAACAGTGTACTTTAAATCCACACCAAAAACATTGCTTAAAAATAAAGTTAGAGGCTTGAAATGTTCTAGTATTCTCAGTGATGTTGCTTTTCCGTATCCTGTGGAGGGAAAACAGAAATCCCTTTATTCCAGCAGTACTGACAGCACTCAGCAGAGGGGCTCTCTGTGCAGAACACTATTCATTACATATGGCAGGTTCCCAATCTGCATCACATTTTGTTTTGAGAACATAAACAAGAGATTTGGAAAAATACCATCAGGAATCATTAACACAAGCTACCAATGATTGTCTCTACAAACAAACAAGAAAAATCTGTCTTTAAATCTGTCTTTACTCTTCACCAATATTCAGTATAGCAAGAGGGAAGGCAATTAAAAAAAAAAAATTATGACCACATTTCATTTCTTTTTCACTTATTATCCAAGTCAGGGAAAAAGCAGAAAAAAAGTGCTAAGGACCTCACAGAATCTGGCTTTAAATTAATAGTTACATAGATTTGGTCTTTTCTCCAAGAATCAGCTCATGTCAGTGTTTTTTCACTGTTTTCCAAGTGAGGACTACAACCAGTATATTAACTTTAAAGGAAAAGATACTGAAGCACAGAGAGGAGACACGTGAGCTGTCAAAGCCCCACAGCAGAACACAGAGAACAAAGAGTCTTCTTTAGACCTTTTGCTCAGTGCCCTCTCTAGACCATGCTGTCTATTGTACCTAGCTTTTCTGCAGGCTTGCTAGCAAAAAGCTGAACAGATGGTATGCACTTGAAAATGCAGAGAATTATTGTATATGCAAAATATAATTCTATTACTTCCATATGACTAACACAGTTTTCTTCTGGAATAAATTAAAACCTATCTGCCATACAGAAATTAACATTGTGCAAACTGAAACACCATTTCAACAGCACATATCACCCACTTCAAAGCAATTAGATATGAAAACTAAACCACAGATAATGCCCTTGAGTTTCAGTGCCTAAAGAAGTCAGAGTATTCTGTGAAGAGTATTAGTTTTCTTTGACTATCTGCAACAGCTTTTAAGAATTTGGACCTCAATTGGATTTACTTTGGCTGCTTCTTTGTCATTAAACAGCAAAGATCAAGCACACAAATTTAACCATTGCAGAAGAAATCCAGCAGTCTGTGTAGTCCTTCACTAGCACTTTCTACCAGCTTTTTTGATAGAACCAAAACCAAACTCTAGTTTAAATCATCCCAGCTTGACATGTCTGCACATAAGTGTTGTTTACACACTTGCCTTTTGGGAGCTCAAAACTGTTTTCAAATGCATCCACCCATGACAACAGCTCTCTTCAGAGACACAGACACATTCCTACTGAAATCCAGGAGCTGATCTCGTTTAAAACTCTTGCAACTACCTTCAGCCAAAGACCTATTTCAGGATTACAGTTAGTGCTTTTTTTTTTTTTTTTTCTTTTTTAAGATAAAGTTTAGGAGAGGTCAAAAGTTAAGGTAATTTATAAATATTACAAATTAATATCCATTAGTTCTGGAGAGGCTGTAGCTGCTCCACGATGCTCAGCTTAGGAAGAATACTTCCCAAGGTCCTACAAACACTGCAATTCTCCAGGGATACCCTAGGGAGATGTTTTGACAGCTTTGAAGTTAGGTTTTATCACACGGTTTAGGTCCTAATGGATTGCCTTGGTCTCCTGGATGGCATGTTTTTTCAACTTGCCTTCAACTCTGTTTATCCCTTTGTAAAACAGGTATTAAATGCAAGTCAATGCAAGCCAGAATGACAGGGGAGAGGGAGAACCTTTTTCCAGGCTCCCAAATAAGATTCTTGTTTCTATACCTAGATGACAGAGTGTGAGTTGCTTGCTTGTACTACATATTACACATGTGCATTAACATACTTTTTCCCCGTGAAAAGAAAAATAGTGCAATTTAAAGGCATGTTTTCCTTCTTAGATCTGCCTAGCAGGTCTCACTTTGGATATTTGGAAACATCTACCTCACAGGGGCCTTAAGAGGGTGAACAACAGGGTCAAAAAACCCCATATGGCCCAGAGAAAAGAACTTTTCCTTTCAGCGGGAAAGAAGAATAAGGTCATTGACGTATTAATGAATCTTGTAAACTGCCTTAATGAAGTTCCAGTTTTCTTTGCCTTTTTTTTGAACTCTGTCACTCAATTATACATGTAAATTTAATTTATTTGGAGTATATTGAATTTTCTTCTGCACTAGTTGTTGTAAGTAATAGTTAGAAGCTAAGAAAACAGAATTCCATTCCACTACTAGTAGGGAAAGAGAAGAGTAAGTGCCAGCTCCCTTCACTGCACCGTCAGCAAAACAACAATATTGTTACATTTACCAGTCCAAAATATAATTATTTTAAATCTTTTCACATGCTTGAAAGTTCATACACAGCTTCATGCCGCAGCAAAGCAAATGTATTCTGTCCAAGCAAGCACATACTGAACTTAAGGAAAACTAAATTTCACATAAAAAGTTAAAGGGGGAAGGGGAAGACAATTCATTTCAAAACAAGCTTATGAAAACATTCAAACAATAAGAAAAAAAAATAAAAATAGATAAGCTGTGCACAGATTTTTAACTTACCACAAGAGCAAAGTACACCATAAAGAAAAATGATAAACTACTTGTGTAGCCAAGAAAGCCTGTAAAATAACAGTAAAAATAAAAGAGAATTTATAAGGAAAGTGATCCTAATGTACAGCTAAAGCTTTACATTTTAGGCATGTTTTCTATTACAGTGCTTGGTATCTGGGGCTTAGGACTCAGAATAACAACATTCCAACTGCCTGTCACAGATCATTTATGTAGTTTTGTAGGGCAGAATTAGAACTGGCTTACCACTAATGGCATGCTGTAAGTAAATGCAGCTCTTTAATGTTCTGCTGTAAAGATTTTATTTTAGTATTGCAGACAAAATACTACTGCAACCCAAGTAATAGGTTAACTAGGCAGGGCTGGAAGGCAAAACACACTATAACAGCTTAAGTAATACCCACCATCACCAACCCCCTGCCAGTTAAAATAAATAAATAACCCATTAAGGTTTTAAAGTCTTCAACTGTAATTGCTACTAAAGTAGAACAATATTCGCTTCTCTCCTTTAATTACTCACCAATTTTAGGAAGAAGTGCAAGAGGAAAAACAATGCAGACTGCAGTAATCAGTAGCAGCAGTCTCCCATCAAGGTACCAAGACCTGTTGGAAAATATATTTATCATTGATAAAGAGCCCTAAAAAATACATTCTACTTTAAAACTGTGATCTTAGACAAATTAACTGCTGGAACAAGAAAAAGAAATCACTTCCAGTCTCACATGCTATTTACATGACTTTGTATTCCTAGTTTCTGTATCGTGACAGAAAATAGAGCTCCCAAATAACAAGGAGCGAAGCAGCATCTCAGACAATGTTCCACAGGCCAGTGTCTGCATGGATCAGGGGTGTGATGTGTGTAAGCTACTTCTCAGCAGCACAATATGCAAATTACTGCTTTTATTCAAAGCAATGATCAGAGTGCATTCATACTCTATACATTTCCTATAAAAGTACCTATAAAGTACACTACATATATCTTGAACTGGATTACACCGAGTTGCGTATTTACACAACTGGAAGAAACAGCAATAAGAATTCCCACTTACTGATAAGCCTCCAGTTTATTACTCCTACAGAACCTTAGTTCCTTACCATTTTCAAGAGGCTAAGCTACCCAACCTCTTTCTTTGGAAATTCAGTTATGCTTTCTAAAAATACCAACTTTCTCATCTGCCCAAGTTTCATTACACCTATTATCAGAGCATTCAGATAACAGAAGAAAACAACAAGTAAATCACATCAGGAAGAAGTTCTTTACATTGAGGGTGGTAGAGCAGTGGACTAGGCTACCCAGGGAGGTGGTTGAGGCCCTATCCCTGGAGATACTTAAGCTGAGGCTGGACAAGGCTCTGAGTAGCCTGGTCTAGTTGAGGGTGTCCCTGCTCACTGCAGGG
>JANHGN010014076.1:118137-130952 GCA_024605025.1 Megaceryle maxima
TTGAGGGTGTCCCTGCTCACTGCAGGGGGGATGAACTAGATGACCTTCAGAGGTCCCTTCCAGCCCTAGCCATTCTATGATTCTATGATAAATCAATTTCCAATTAACCTGAAATTATGTTTGCCATCCAGAGTTGATATAAAAGAACAGCAATAAAGAGGACTTTCTTATCTTTAACTTTGTACAAAGTGATCACTCATTCCTTACATACATCCACACACATACTGAAGGACAGAGGGGATGGAAGTTATCTGCTATAATATTCAAACGTAAAACTATACATATTTTTTAAAAGCATTGTAGAGGCATGTGCAGCCTTAATGAATTGAAAATCTACCCAAAGTATCAAAAACTGAGGAAAGTACAGATGGGTAAGCTGTTAAGAAACAGAAACATCTTGAGGGTGGCTCTCCCTAACTTGGCAATAACCATATCCTGTACTGATAAACATCTTGCACATCAGCCTCCGACTTTACTACCTATAAACACCTTGGCCTTTGACCTTCAAGTTTATTTAGCCCAGGATATGGTTAGCACCTAATAAACAGGCAGCACCTCAAGTTATCTTAAGGAAAGTAGCATAACACCTGCATTAGAGAAAAATTACCATACATGTGTATTAACTACTGTCACACATCATGGACAACCACTTGTCACTTGAGAAGGTATGTAATATGAACAAACAGAAAAATGTCAAAGTTGAGGTTATCTTCACCTTATCAAGAGCAAAGTAACTCTTAAGTCACAATGTCTATATTAAAAATTACTGAAAGATTATTGTTCAAACTAAGTTACTAGCCTAGGTCTGCTACTGCTACAGTGAAAAAGCAACCTGGCCAAGATCAGCTCCCTGCTGTATTATTTTTCACATTATTATTTAGTGTTCATATATTTTTAAAACTTTTTCTTTCTTTCTAGTATGTTGGATGTTCACATTAGGAGGAACACGATAGCAGCAGCATACAGAAGTATAATGACTGCTGCACTGTAGGTACATGTGGAACCTCTGTTTTTAAGCCACCTGATTTACACAGCAAATCCATAGTTGTCATCACAGCACAAAAGCTCAGGAGGACAGAGGAAAAAAAAATTTTTTCATTACTTTATGGTAAATGAAAAAAACATTTAAGGGGAGGGGGGCAAAGAATGAGGAAAATTGCAATGAAGAGAGGGGAAGGAAAGAGAGTAATTTTGTAAACCGCTTAATTTTGAAATACCAATTCTTTTATTTAACAAGATCTCAAAAAAACCTGAATAGTGGATCATTTACACGTTATCAAAAACCTGTGTCCATTTTTCCCTCAAAATACTATTGTAGAAATACATTACTTTTCCAAAGGCAGAATAAATGTTTTTTGGTATTCCCTTTAAAAATCAGCTTGATCTGCGAATTTAATTCTGTATGATAAAAGTGTTCCAAATATGAAATATGGAATATAAATCCTTGACTCTATTGGAAATGCTTTGGCATGCAGATGTTCTTCCTCCCTCCCCCATATTTTAATTAAAAGCAGACATTTATAAATTGCTTTAATTTCATTCCTGAATGCAACAGGACAAGAGATTCATATGTTCCAAATTAGGATCTTAGTCTCAGTCTGTATCAATTAAATAACACACAAGCGAGACAACTTAATTGCATCAATCATATCCTCCTGACAGGGTCATTAAATGTTAACAGAGGGCTCACGAATTACAACTTTTTAACGCAATCCTCATTTGAAACTATGTTCATGTCATCAAAACTATGTGGAATTCTTGTTATGCAGACAGACTGAAACATCTCAACTCGCAATTAACAAGTGTTCATATTGTATGGTTTTGGTTTTTCAATAAGGAGATGAAGATGTATTACACACTGGCTCTGCGCCCTTCAAACATACGCACACCTGCTAACTTTCATCTATAAAAATAATTCAATGTGTAAAATGTTCTTTAAATGGCTTTCCCAAATGTATGGCTTAGAAGGGTTTAGACATATAAATTTTTTTCACGGATAGTTTAACTGGCTCTTTTGATACATTCTAAGTACAGTTAAAGACAAATTCGGCACCCAAATGAAAGCGTATCGGATGCTGTAATGACTTAGAACAGTTGTGCAACCACATCTGGAAACAAGTGCTCCAGTTAAAGAAGTTTAATTAAACTAGACAATATTTATGCCCTTTGCATAAATAAGTTGCTACTTAGGCTTGATATTTGATTACATGTTATTGTTGAACAATTTCCTACAATTTAAAAACTGCGTTAATAAAAAACTGCTCTTAACATCTGCACAGAAACAAGAGATTATGATCTCCATGGCAATTATATGAACCATAGACATGGGCATACAGAGTTCAGCTGTGCAGGTACCTGGAATGCTGCTTGATCACTGCATTTGAAATATTTGCTTGGGCAAAGAATAAAGGAGTCCAAATGTGCCAAATGTTTATTGATGGAAGAACTCTCAGTAACAGAGGCAGAAACAGGATGACACCCAGGATGACAATCAGCTGCCCACTTGAGCTGTGGTTACTATTCCTATGGACAATTCCAGCTCTTTCTAAGCATAAATTTGAACTTCACTATCATTTCAAACTGTAATTTCAGCTAAGGAAGAAGCACGGGCGGTGGCAGTGCTGACAGCGACTGAGAATCACAGTGGCTCAGATGATTTGCAATCACCAGTTCAAGCACTGTAACTGCGTGTTCACCACTGTTGGCATTGGGAAGATCTGTGCTAGGACCTTGATAAACAAAGCTGATGGGGGTGTTATCAAATAGGCACCTTAATAAAGTTGTTTACACTGCCTTTTTTAGACAGAACAATCCTTTGAGCAGTACGCATGCATGCAGGGCCTCCAGATTCTGCCTCTTGTGAGCTTTCATAAGCTGTTTGTTTAAAAGTGTATCTTTGGTGGGAAAAGTCACTTTGCATCAACAGACCGGACATGAAATTAAAACCAGTAGCAAGTGATGTTATATGCTAAATTTGGGGACAGACTGGAATGCCCACGCAGCAGATACAGTAGCAGGTTCAGTGCCACTGTGGAGGAAGAGCGGAGTTAAAAGTATAACCTTGCAAGAGAAGGTGGTAGCACCCAAATGAAAAGCTGATGACTACCATACCTGGAAGAGATACATTAGCAGACTAAAAATTACATATACACATAAAACAAACAAACAAACAAAACCCAAAAAACCCCAAAAAACAAAAAACAAACACAAAAAACCCCCCCACAACCAAAAAAGCAGTCCCTTACTAAAGAAAAACATAATATTGCAATGGCCTGTAAGGCAGAAAGCAAAATTACCACCACACTTCATTTCTCAAAATATGCATTATAAAATGGAAAAGTTATAAACGAGGAAATATAAAATGAACTGAAGTACCTTTAAGAACTTAAAATTCACCCACAACATTCAGGAATAATACAGGCATCCTACAGCCTTGAGACAAGTTCACCACATTTCAATCCAGAGAGTTTTGAGCTCAGACCATCTGAAAATAGCAGTTTGGAGAAAGGGTGGTAGCACAGGCTAAGATACATTGTTATGAATGACAGCAGCCCTGGAACAACTGGAACAAGGTATTTCGGCACTGAAGCTGCAATGTTTGTCTTAGCACAGGCACAGATTTCTTGCAGCAGTTCTGACAGACATCTGAGGGACACGCTCCTTACGTACAGCTTTATAGCTCAGTTGTGAAGAATAATTTCTTTACTGGGAGCCAAGTTAAGGAATTACAAACCGAGTCTGGAAACCTGGCATTTTTCCGAAGACAAGTCCAATTACTGGAGCAAGACAACAAAATATTTAAATTTTAATGTCTGCCGGTTTTAGTACTGTGGTTTTGAAACATGTGAAGTGATAACATGACAGTAGTTTAAATGTCTCTCCTCCTTTCCCTCCCGTCCCCTCCTGCTTCCCCTTTTAAATTTTTACAGAAGGAGATTTCTGTAGATGGAATTTTGCCACTGACTTTAAGGTCGTCTGATGGGAAATTGCTGCGAGGAAAGAATCATGCTCTGTGTGTGTGCTGCAGAAGGCCTGCACGTGCCAAATACATTTCATATTCCAAGAACTCCTGTAAATAACTAAGTTTTTTAGCATGTGAGATCAGAGGGAAGAGTCATTACCCATATCCTTCAGCAGTGCTGAAGCACTTTCTTCTTCAAGACAAATACAGAAGGTATGAAGCATTTTTCCTTACCCACTCTCATCTCCGCTTAAGAACCCCGCCACAGCGCCAGGAAGTTCAGACTTAACAATTAAAAGATAAGATGACATAGCTGCAAACAGAAGCAGAACAGATTTAGTAGAGTAATACCAGTATCTGTAGGTGTAACAATTAGCACGGCTTAACCAGAGTGGTTACGATTGGAACATCTCTGCTAAATATTAGATGCCACAGCACCAAAATCAGCATTTATTTTCTCATATGCTTCCTTTAAAAACAGCTGCAAATCCCTGAGTATTGGACTGATGTTAGCTAATGCCTCTGAAGAGGCTGTTACAATGTGAGTCTTGAAACAAGTAAAGCATAATTCAAAGGACTAAAAGGCAAAACAATATAAAATACAGGCCTGACCTTTTACCTGGGAGTACAGACCTACAGGCTAGACACAAACTACATGACTGTAGCACTTCTCCTTCCTCTTTACTTTTATAAGGCATCATTAATGACAAGAGTAAATAATAAGATTTGTTTCTATCAGTACACTAAGTATTTTTAAAGACTCATTTTTTATCATTGTTCCATTGCTGTTGCACTAAACAAACATATGACAGAAATTTAAAGACAAGAATAGGACTCAAAATGTTTTTTTATATACTGCCAGGTTTGGCCCTCAGAGGTAAGAAGGCAGATCTACATTTCTCATGTTAAACCCAACCAGAGGAAGATCTCAACAAAATCAAGTGCAAAACGATCCATGAAGCGGGAATCAGAAGAGAAAGTTTTAGTTATTCTACAGGAGTATTGACTTGAAATTAAGTGTTTATAATTCTACTCAGAAGAAAGCACAAACGCATGCACATAAACGCAAAAGCTACTTCACTGTATTGCTTTTCTCCTTTACTATATAAAATGATCAAAGGCATAAATCAAAGGGGTTTTAAATTACAACTTACACTAACCTGATACCTTCATGTACTGTTCCTGGCACTTTTTTTTTTTTTAATTTTACATAAGCAGCAAGTATTTATATGAATCACAACCCAGCAGAGAATTACTCCAGAAAGTCAAGCTTTACAAACATCTTCAACGAGTATCAGGCCTACATGGCACCAATTTCCATCTCTTGGCAGCAAGTAATTCTAGTAACGTGCCAACAAAAGTTTAGTTACATTTAAAGTTTGACAAAAATTCATCTGCTGTATTCAAAATTTACTGTTCTGTATTTAATAATTCTTTAGAACTTTATTGTGGTGTATTTATCAATGCTTTAAATTCAAACATGAATTTAAAAAAGATAAACCAACAAACTCCCGTAAGCTTTTTTTTCTTTAATAAGTTTGTGAGGTATTTTATAAAAGAATGTTCTGAGCCTTGAAAAAAAAGTGTGGACTCGGACACTGCAGTTGCTGTTCAATTCTGAAGAAAGGTGATGTGGTCTCTATAAAGAAAGTGAATTCTATTAATACAAAGTGACATCTACCTACCGCAAGGTTAAATTAAAACCATTCGGCGGGTCACTAAATAAGGAAATATTCATTTCTTTGCAATTAAAAGCTGGTTTTTTTCCAACATTCAAGTATATTCCCCTGTTGACATGTAGATGTTGATTGTGTCTGGTGAGGTATTTATCTGCTGTCCTGATTTTACTCTGATTTGTGTACAACAGAATGTAGATTCAACCACAGAGAACCTTACAGCATGCACATTTTTAAATCACCAGAATTTGTAAGTAAAAGAACACAATTTCTCACGCTAAGCTGCAGGCAGAGGCACATTTCACCCTAAGCAAAGACAGATTTTTAGAAAATTCAGTGGGGGCGGTGGGGGGAGGAAAATTCCTCTAAATTATAATTCGATTTTATTTACCCATTTTTTCTTGTATTATACAATACTTGACAGACAAGCAAGACAGAGTTTTCACATATTTATGTCCTTCAGAAAGATTTCAAAATAAGTTCTGTTGCAGCCTCAGCTGCAGAAAGCTTCAAATTAATTTCCGTATCAGATTTCCTCCTAATATGCAATCTGTCACTCTTCCCTTGCATTCCTATTAGCCTCTGGCTAATCATTTGATCACTTATCCTTTGTTGTGTGCTTACTCTTTGTTTTTAAAAGAGGAGTCCTATTTCACTGAATTCCACTCCGAAGCAGGGAACCAATCATGCACCAAGAAACTTGCACATGCTAAACATTTGTATGCAACTTTCTTCCTTTCTCTGGGCATATGGGAAACAATCTCACATAGTAGGACTTTTTTCCCCCCTAGTTTATCTTTTCTTGTTTGTTCTAGAAGACAAAGAAAATAAATCATTTTATTTATATTCTGATGCTTAGATAACACATGAATCTTGTACAGAAACCTGAGCAGGATGCCAAGGCTAAATACAGTTTAAAAAGTCAAATCCTGCTTTTTCTTTCAATTTAAAAACACAGCTGTAATTCTCCTCACAAGCAACAGCTCCTTGTAGTTTTACTCAGTGTGAAAGTAGCAAGAGACACTATATATCTCTCTGAAACACACTACACAAAGTGAACAGTTTGTTTGGGGTTTTTTTAAAGCTGAAACCAAAACAGCAAAGTGTCTTCAAAAGGGGCACAGCAAATTGAAAATATTTTCTCAAGTAGGACTAAAGTGCATACAGTCTGACAGACAAAAAGTCCCGTATCCTTTGCTCCAAATAAGTTGTACTTCACTTCCCTGATGCCCACCACCACCGAAGCCACGTCAAGTTATATTGCAAAAATTAAACGTCAGCTCTCCTTGGCAGTCTTAACAGATAACAGAAGGAAGAGGTTACACAGTCACTGAGGCTAAACTGCGATACGAGAGAATGCAACAGAAAGCATACCTTGTGCTTTGATTTATTCCACTTTGAAATATTTTCTCTGTCATTTTGAAAATAATTTCAATGTTTCAATGGCTAACTTTTAGGCATCTTTTACCACACAGGAAAATTAGAATAAACATACATTCATCTTTAGAAGTGAAGCATTTAAAAGAAAAGTAGCATATGTCAGAAGTAACATTCCCTCCAGAGCTCACCCCCCTTGCACACACACAGTATGAGAGAGCAGAACTCACTGCTCTTGCAACCCAGTCTCATCCCCTAAATTAAAAAGGAATGTTATCTTTTCACTGTGTCACCTTCTCTTGGCTGCATGAGACATCTGACTTTGGCACCGAATGAAACAGCTTTCCTACAGAACAGAAGGTGCACAATGACGTAGTTTGAGGCTTTAGCAATACGCAGATGCAACAAGTGCTGAACTACAACATGTGAGCTACCTTCCTATAGTTGATTCCTAATTTTCAGGTCCTGAACTTGCATATATTAAATGATTTTTAAATAATTTTCAGTCTGCATGCAGAGCTACTTGATGAAGAACTAAGCAGCTCTGAACTTCTCAATCGGCCTTGACACAGAAATGCCATAATTTTGATTTCTGGGGACTACAGTTTTATCTTACCACTTTTTTTATCCAGTAGGCTTATCACTGTCTGGAAAGCAGAAAGAAATTACATTCTTAAAATACATATCACTTTGCCATGCTCTGAAAAGTTATTAGCTCTGACAGAAAAAAAAAAAAAAAGTTAAAATACAAAATAGGCTACTTGCTTTACACTTTATTACAATCTGTGATGCCACCATGAGGTATGGCAGTCTATAAATATGCATACATGCATACATTATGTCCTTATTGTGCTACAATATTGTTTTACAGTAAGCATATATGCCCCCACCTGAGAAGATATTAGTTGATAGAGACAAAGGAGGCCAAGGTTATGTTTTTAAAATAGTCCTCAAGCCCAATCTTAAAATCAAATATGCGAGTGTCTTTTTGGTTAATGGGAAAAGAGATGTAACTTGTATTTTTTGGGGTAGGATAATAAAGAAAACTGCTGAAGTCCACAGCATTCCTGCAAGAGAATATGCATGTGAAACTTATGTGTAAACATATAATTTATTCCTTCCTTAGGAAATGGTTGGTGATAAATCCTTTCAAATAATTTAATTGAAGGGACCAAGTCTAACTCTTCTGGCTAGTTTTTCCTAATCTCCCACTGTAGCTGATCATATTGAAGTGCTATAAAAATGTCATAGATTATTAAGCACTGTGCACAAATGGAACCAAGCTACCCTCCAAACTTCACACGGGAGGAGATCAAGGGCTGGGGAAAACCAGTATCAATATAGCCAAAATGTCTCTACAGATCCTATTAAAAAAACCAACCAACCAAACACACACAACACACACACGGAAAAATACCAAAAAACAACCCAAACAAAACAAACAACAAAACAGAGGGGGGCTGATTTGGGAGGCAGGACAAGTAGACAAAGCAATCCTGATCCTCTTCTGGGGGGACACAAGATAAGACAGAGATGCCTCACAAATGCCTATGGATAATTAAGACAAATGAAAATGCTTATAACTCTCATCCTCTAAAGAGTTCAGTCCAATTTTTTCCCCAAATACTGAAAAGATTAAAGGCTGAAAGACAGAAATAGCAGAATAAACACTACTGATGGCTGCACACTCCAGGCCAGCCAAGCTGGATCTTTCGTAGCAACTGCACGTGACACACCCCAGTATTTCCTTTTGCTGGTACAGAGGTTGTTTAAGTTTAATGTCCTAACTTTGTCACATCATTTGGGTTAAAAAGGAAAGCAGGGAAGGGTATCAAGAAAGAAAGTGAAATGAGAGATGATTATTGGGCAAGCTCCCATTCTTCCTATCAAAGAATTAGAACGGAATAGGAAGATAGGGAGTACTTCAGAATTGCACTGAGCTCCTCGAAAGTAATTCTAATTGTGGGAACATCAAGAATGATACATGGGCGCCACCGAAAATCATCAACTATTTTAGCCCTTACATCATACAGCCTTAAGAGCATGCTCTTTTGTTTTCATTTTGCAATAAATCCCTCACATATTTGAGTTTAAGAAGTCTCACAGTTACCTGATGCAGTGTTTTACTATTTCCAATTAGTGGAAGTTTAAAAACTGAAAAGAAAAAAATAATCATGGGGATCATTTGTTTTTAAACACAGACATAGACTGGAGTGTGTGAAAGGAGACGTAATGCTTGTTCATATGGAGATGTTCTGAGAACAGAAAAAGGTTGCCAACATCTTTGCTAGTCTTCAAGTTATAAACACATATCCAGATTAATTTTCACTCCCCTGATGTGCTTTCCTTCTAAGTTTAGCTTTTATCTGAATTACTCTGGAACTTATCTGTGGCAAGCTTTAAAATAAATAAAAAAGGTCCCTCTTATTCCACAGGGAACACATGGGCAGCAGATTTACTTTGGTAAAATTTCATTAGTTTCATTGTATTTGTAGAGTAAGCTTTGTGTTTTTACAGTTCTGCCGTAACCATCAGCAGTTAGTTATGCTAAATGCTAGTAAACCAGAAATGTTTTCTACACAGCTCATCATCTATTCCATTCTGAAATAGAGTTGCAGGTTGGGATTTTGATGTTTTGTTTGGGTTTATTTTATATAAAGAAGGCTTAAATATTCCTTAGAGTATCACCCTTTCCAACAACCATTCACTGCAATGCAACAACACAGGAGCATGGGTCATGAATTGTTAAATTAGTACAGGAGCTGACAAACCTGTCCTGAATTAAGGCAGCTCTGCACTGGAAATCCTCACTTTGAATCTGTAAGGATAATTAGGCTTTCAGGTCAAAAGCAAACCGCACTGTGAAAACAAACATTCAAGTTTGTTTGAAAACAGAATTAGCTTTCCCATACTTAGAGGAAGCTCAGTTAATTTCTTAAGGTATTCACAATGCAGGTCTCAGCATGTAACAAGCTGGGTTTTATTCTTCCATAATTTGCACCATTTGTTTATTTTCCAAGTTTGTAGAGTATCGTATCGTACTCTGATTACAAAAAGATTATTTCCACCCACATCACTGTAAAAAAAGAAAACAACAAAAAAAATCAACCCCACCACAAAAAAAACCAAACAAACAAACAAAAAAACCCAACATAACAACAACAACAACAAAAAACAACCCTGCTTCATTTAAATTTGAGACAAAATATGTAAATTGTTTTAAAAGGAAATATCAGAATGGATGAACTCGGGGCGGAGGGGGAGAACCACAACAAAATTATTTGCAAAGCAAAAATGCCCAATTAATCATAAAACGAGGTCTTTTTTTAAGCCATGCACAGCATTTCTAGGACCTGATTCACAGAGGGCACACATAGAACTCTGCCTGGGAGGGGTACTTGTTAAGTATTTCATTCTTTACCCCACACAGAGACATGGGGGGGAGGTGGGACGAAGCCGGGGCTGCGGGGCCGGACGCGGCCGGCAGAGGGGGGTGCGAGTCCGGCGCTGCTCCGTTCCGCTCGCCCAGCGCTGGCCCCCGCTAGCCACCGGGCCCGGGCAGCCTCGCCAGCCCCGCACCGCCCCCCTGGTATTCACATAGACGCTTTTTTCCAGCTGCTACACCTCTTGCTTTAATTCGGGAAGCCTGGAGAGAAAGAAAACAACAACCACCAAAAAAACCAAACCCACCCAAACAAACAAACAACAACCAACCAAACAAAACCAAACCACAACAACAAAAACCGAAACGTACGAACTCTCCAGATGTTGAGACACATTTAGCACGTATGACATCCACAGGTTTCTGTGCATTGCCCGTCACGTTGACTGTATTAACAGGCCATAAAATCCAGCTAAGGAACTGAATCTCCCATCAGAGCTAATCCTGTAGCCTTTATTTACTGCCCACAGCAATTGGGCAGAGCAGAGGATCCCACTGCCCCAGGGATACCAACAACCTCTTCTCGTTCTTACAGAGAAAAACCTCTATCTTTGAGGACGTTAACTGCAGGATATTGAAACAAAATCCGCAAGCAGCAGTGACAGAAATTACACTTAAACCATACTGATACTAAAAAGCAACTTATCCTTTGTAAAACTAAGGCAGCCTCCAGGAAAGGGGGGTGGGAAAGGGGGGTTGCAGCCGCCTCCTGGGCACGGCCCCGGGACGGGCTCGCTGCTCACAGGATCCCGCAGCGCGGGAACTCCCCCGGGGGATCTCGATCTGGAGAGAGAAATGGCAAAACTATAAAGCCTGGTGCAAAAATTCCTTGTGCAGACCACCTCTGCTACACGGCCCTACTACAGGTTCTACCGCTGCACTTAATCCCACCGCTAATGAATTGACTAATTAAACTCATGTTCTCGGCAGTTTCAATTAACGTCCCTGCGTATCAGGGCTACCAAGCCCTCCGGGCCCGGGCACTGACCGTCAGCTGACACCAGCCCGCAGAAGCACGCTGTAAAACTCTCCGCGTGCTTCCCGCTAGACCTCAATGCTGAGCATTTGTTAGCGTTGGCAACAGACCAAGAGCCGCTCTTGTGCAATGCTTTATTGTGTTTGTCTCCATTTTTTCCACCAGCCTTGCTGAAATAATTCCTTCTCTAACTTCACTGCATGTGTTTTAAAGAGTCCTACTGATTTTCTCTTGAACACACGGCTGGGGACTGTCCTCTTCAGTCACATCCGCAGAGAGGACAATTTCAGGAGGAGAAATTCCCATCTTCCTTCTCCCCTCCAGAAAGCATCTCAGAAGCTCGAAGAACTTCCCTGGCAGGAGAGGGGGAAGGGCTGCATGACATTGAGCCACGGCTTTGGCCCACTGTGCCTCATCCATCACTTCCTAGAAGCACAACACTATTAAGACAATAGCGGGGACTCCGTCCAACTCCAGTCGCTCCTGGGAGGGATTACAGAAAGCACCAGCAGAGCCACAGAACTCAACATTTTCGATAGCAGCCTCCCTCGCTCCTTCTGCACCTCCAGGTGGACAACTTCCCCAAGGGCCCTCTCTCAGTTTAGACAAGACTTGAAATGCTTAAGGTCTTCTGCGTGGCAGGCAAGAAATGGAAATTTGGAAGATCACACTTACAGACCGGGCATGAAAGTAAAGGAGCAGGAGGAGCAGATGAAGGCAGTAACAGCCTACCTGGTGGCAGTGCCCCCACAGACACACTAACGAGCTCTTTCAAGAACAAGGCAATGTCATTTATCTATCAATCACTAGTCATTTAGATTAAAAGGCTACTGGACTGGGCCAAACCACTGACAAATAGAATAATATAAAATTGAGTAGCTCTGGCCATCCCGTTCAACCTCCTGGTTTCATTTTATTAATAAATACCTACATTGCAAGAACACGTATATAATGACACAAGGAAAGCTAGGCAAATATTCTCAAAGTTTAATCACTCTAAGCTAAGACTGTGTGTATGTTCTGTACAGCCTTCCAGTCACAGTATCTAAGATGACCTTCGTTTGCATTTGGATATCGCAAAGTTAACACATTATCCTGATGCATCCTTAGCTAATCCTCGGTTCTTAAATGGATTTTGGTATTTGATTTGTTACTTGGATTAACATAACGCCAAGCGTTCCAAGAGATGATTAAAAATCTGCAGGGAAGTTGAGCACTGACATTAGAGATACATGTTAAAATTCTAAGCAAGGTACTTGAAATAATTTTTTTTTTAACCTTTTAAATTCCAAACTCAATCAACCAGTGATCAGGTAAATGTAAACTGCCTCTTGTGCACAGCTAATACAGTCTTTGTAGCTCACCATGAAAGTCAATAGTGTT
>JANHGN010014077.1:0-12769 GCA_024605025.1 Megaceryle maxima
GCCTGATCTTAAAAACCTCCAAGGATGGGGCCTCCACCACCTCTCTGGGCAACCTGTTCCAGTGTCTCACCACCCTCCTGGGGAAGAAATTCTTCCTAATGTCTAATCTAAATCTACCCTGTTCTAGTTTAAAAACCCTTTCCCCTTGCCCTATCACCACATACCCTTACATAAAGTCCCTCTCCAACTTTCCTATAGGTGCCCTTCAGGTACTGGAATGCCACTATAAGGTCTTCCTGGAGTCTTCTCTTCTCCAGGCTGAACAGACTCAAATCCCTCAGCCTGTCCTTATAGGGCTGTAGCCCTCTGATCATCTTTGTGGCCTTCCTCTGGACCCTCTCCAATAGATCCACGTCCTTCTTGTGTTGGGGGCTCCAGAGCTGGACACAGTACTGCAGGTGGGGTCTCACAAAGAGCAGACTAGAGAGGCAGAATCACCACCCTTGACCTACTGGCCAAGTGTCTTTTGATGCAGCCCAAGATATGGTTGGCTTTTTGGGCTGCCAGCACACATTGCCAGCTCACGTTAAGTGCTTCATAAACCAGCAACCCCAAGTCCTTTTCCCCAGGGCTGACCTCAATCCATGTATCACCCAGCCTGTATTTGTTCTTGTGATTGCTCCGCCCCAGGTACAGGACCTTGCTCTTGACCTTGTTGAACTTCATGAGATTGGCATGGGCACATCTCTCCAGCCTGTCAAGGTCCCTCTGGATGGCATCCCTACCCTCCAGCGTGTCAACCACGCCACACAGATTGATGTCATTGGCAAACTTGCTAAGGGTGCACTCAATGCCACTGTCCACGTCACCAACAAAGATGTTAAACAGCACTGGTCCCAGTACCAATCCCTGAGAGACTCCACAGCTCTCCATTAGGACATTGAGCCATTGATTGCAACTCTTTGAGAGCAGCCATCTAGCCAATTCCTTATTCACTGAGTGGTCCATCCATCAAATCTGTGCCCTTCCAATTCAGAGACCAGGATGTTGTGCAGGACAGTGCTGAATACTTTGCACAAGTCCAGGAAGATGACGTCAGTTGCTCTTCCCTTATCCACTTATGCTGTGACCCACTTTTCTTTTTTTTTCTTTTTCCTTTTTCCTTTTTCTTGTCTTTCTTTTTTCTTTTCTTTTCATTTCCATCTGTTTTTCTTTTGTTTTGTTTTGTTTTTTCTTTTTCTTCTTCTTTTTCTTTTTCTCTTTTTATTTTTCTTTCTCTTTTTCTTTTTCTTTTTCTGAGGTAGACTAGAAGAAGGTTAAAGGATATATGCCCCTTTTCAAGGGCATATGTAGTAACAGTGTTCCTAAATACTTAACCAAACTTAACTAGGCTGCCCAGAGATGTCGTGGAGTTTCTTTCTCTGGAGATATTCAAAACTCACCCAGACGCACTCCTGCGCAGCCTGTTCTAGTTGACCCTGCTCTGGCAAGGGGTTGGACTAGATGATCTCCAAAGGTCCCTTCCAACCCCCACAGTTCTGTGATTCTGCAATTCAACAACAGAAAAAAACCAAAAAACCAAACAAAATTTACCCACAAGTTCTATTAATAAATGATCACTTTGACAAGTGGACTGTCAGTAGCATCCTGTATTCGTCAAATGTTATTCTTTCAGTCCGTGATGTTGATTAGTATTCCACTTGAACAAGGAGATAATGAAGCAGGATATTTTTTTTCTGACACAATCAAAAGAGCTGACACAGACTATTTTCCTACTTTATAGCTCGTCTGCCCCACCTATTTTCTTTTCTTTGGAGGCCACAGGGGAGAATGGACAGGAATTAAATTAAGACATTCTAGAAAATAACTGAGAACAGTAACAAGGTGCATTTAAATTCTACACAAGATGCAGGAGGGATGAACAGTATAAAGCAAAAATCAGATGTCTCATCCTTTGCTAACTATGAAAATATAGAGTCAAGGGTAGTTAAATGATTTTCTGAAGTTTGCTATTCACTATAAATGCTAATAGAGAAAGACAGATGTTTCATCAAAATAACATCTCTTTCAGTTTAGAGCTAATTTATTTCTGACTATACGCACACACAAAATCTCCCTTTGCATGTTCACGTATGGAGGATGCCAGAGTAGGTATATAAGTAATTGTGATGGTTAATTTATTCACAGAACAAAAAGCAGAGAACAACTGTATGGATTTCTTCAGCTGGAAAGCACCCGGGGCTGGATGGCAAGGAGAACCCTTAGTAAGATGCAGTACCACACAGCCTCCAAGAGGCTCAGCCCATGAATCCTTCTTCTACATTACTATTTAGGGAGTTACTGTCCAGCCAAGTGTGATTACATGGCCATGCACTCCTGGCTTCCTCGAGCACCTGTGTCCTCAGCCAGCTGCAGAGTAAAATAACCTGCTTTGGCACCTGTAAGGAGAGCCCACCATATTTTGAGTCCCACTGGCCCATGCAGCAGGGTGATACGAGTGAGGTCAGCTCAGCAGGATCCTTGCAGGGACACCAGTACACACAGAGAAACAAAGGATACTGGTTTTGTAGTGCATAACCCAGGAATATGGCACACAGACACTACAAAGGATTAAAAGACATCACAGTCAGCAAAACACCCAAGGCAACATTTCATCGAGTTGTATCTCTAAGCCTTACTAATTTCAGCTGAACTCTGGGCTTTGGTGACCTAAGGCCCATAGCAGAGGATAAATTTGTTTGCAAATTAGTGTGGCTGCTTGACTGCCAAACAAGAAGAAGTCCTTGGGAAAGGAGAGGAATCCCTGCTTCCCAGCACACATTTAGACACGCACAAACGCAGAAACATACATGCAATTTTTTTTCTTGTTAACCAGTTTACATGTCTCTTGCTGAACTTGTAGAGCCAGTATAATTCTGTGCTGGCTCCAGAGCCCAGTGCTAAATTGGCATGACTACCCAGTAGGTGCACCCCATTTTTAAATGTGCTACAATTTCTGCAATTCTAGGGATCACCCAATGTTCTCACACACTTGGGATGCTATTTTTTTGTAAATGGTTTGAGTTTTAAAATAGAGAAGACAACCTTTTCATTGCACTCCATCACTTAAAAGCCATCCCCTGGCACTATTAGAAGTAAGTCTTATTTAAGTACATTTACAGGCTGCTAGATGTACGAAGTTACCTCTGCTTGGTAGGTAATTCTGCCTCTAAACACAGTGCTTGATCAGTAATGTAAAATACCAGCCGTTCAAATCTGCATTTGAGACTCATGTTTACCAGTATTTGAAGTGCACTCTTCAGACATGGATGTAATCCATGAAACAAAAGTCTGCCTTGAAAGTGGCTGCTTTACAGTACTAGGCAATAGCTGGCAAGAACATTTGCATGTCAAGGCTCAGGATAAAAACAGCTTTCAAGCCTGAAGTGTACAGTGTTAGTATGTGGTGCCCCATCCTGATTCTTTTCTTCCCAGAGCAGTCTCACATATGCAGAGGTCACTAGATGAGTGATGCTGCAAGAAGCTGGACAGCTTCTTCCATACAAGGCCTGCAGGGCTTGAGAAGGATCATGGGCATGTTCCCTTTCAGTGGTTTTTCCAAGTATCCTTCATATTTCACATATATAATATATAATGAATATGAGGTAGAAGTAATGAGCATCCAGTCTGACCACAGGGTTTGTATTTTCCAGGAACTGTATGCAATGCCTTTTTTGCCAGCCTCTCCTTACCACTCGCAGCTTTTCTCCTGGGCTGCTTTGACCTTCATCTTTGGGGAAGTTGAAGTTCAGAGGATTTTTGTATAGAACTCTGATTTCAAGTTGGGCTGGGTTTTTTTTACCTTTTACAAGATAGTTTTCAAACTCATGTGTCATATCCAAAGGACTGGGTAAGAGCATAAACTGTTTTCTGTTTACCTGACTTTCCAAATAAATCTCAGCATACTGAAGATACTTAGCTATAAATAAAAAATTCCAACAAACCTTTTCTTTTGCTCTCTTCAAACAATGTCCAATTGTCTTTTCCAAAGTAAAGAAATTTATCACCCTTTTTTACCAGTTTTTCCATCAATTTCTTCACTGCCTTTACCCATAGCACCAACTGCACAGTCTGCAAGTATGTGAGATGTACTTTACCAAGTCTTGAAGAGCCATTCTTTGTTCCCAAGAAAAAGTATCCCTTTCGGGTTATTTTACTTGTTAATTACCTTCCAAAATTACACTTGCATTTTTATTTCTTATAGAAAGCATTCATATTGTGAAGTACTACATTAATTATACATCAGACTGTGTTGAATTAGTCATGTTACCTGGCACCGCATTTGTATTTGCGTTACAATGGATCAAAAGCAATCATGCTGTGATAAGCTGTACTCTAAAATAAAATGACACTGCTAAGAAATGTGAAATAATTTTAAAGAAAATGTATTTTCTTAGAAACCAGAGTATATGTTCTAGGTTAACATTCAGGCACATTAGAAAGCTCACAGGAAAAGCATGAAAAATAAAAGAAAATGGACTTGAAATATTACCTTTTTTAATTCATTCTGTAAGCTAAAAGAATGTTTCACAGTGTTCACACTTTACATTTAAATGCCTACTAAAACATCATATTATGGATATAGTGTTGCTTCTCCAAAATCAGCCTTTAAAATAGGCTGCTAAGACATAGCTAAAAAAAAGGAGGGCTTTGGGCGTGAACAAACAGGAGCACATATATGCCAGGCAAAAATCTTGACCATATTTCCCTACCATGACATAGGTTTTGGTGTGTCACTGAAAGGTCCAAAACTGAGAGATGTGAGCTTGCCGTGAGAAATATCCATGGGCCTTTAGTCTTGCACACATAAAATAGGGTAAGAAACCTATGCCCTATATTTCAAGTACTTTGGGAATTGTGTTCTTTGGGCAGAAAACGCCCATCAGTTGCAAGAGCGAGAAGCACGCAGCAGCCCGGTGACAACAGCATTCAAATTCTATCTACATATTTGCTTTATTCTGACCAGTTTAGAACACCAGAGTCTCCTGTCCCAGTAAGCGTCCTGCCCAAGGGATGCCAAGCCTTTGCTTACCTGTTCAGTGCCAAAGAGTTAAACGTTCAGCCAGAAATAACCTGACTTCAAATCTCATGTTCAGCAAGACAGCAAACAAACTAGCCCTAGGTTCCTTCGATGGATAGACACAACTAGCAGGCTCCCCATTTGTCTGAACTCAGAATCCACCTCTTTCTCAAGAAATTCTGTTCTGGGCCAGGCTATCTACTCCTGGTGGTACCATTTCAACAAATTGGTGTTTGCTGATCAAAAGCAATTCTTTTACTCACGTTTCTAAGGGGTATAGAAACACTTCAGCCGCTTGAGCATAAGACATACAGGACTTGAACAGCTTCTGTTTCCCTGCTTCAACAGCAAAGTCTGAACTGCTGTACAAAACCATCTCTTCTGCATCTTCAGAAAAATAAGAGTGACAACAATTTTTTACAACAAAATAAAGCACCTCTGAAAACAGAAGTATATATTAGTATTTAACATTATATTTGACAGGTAAGAGAAGGTGAAACACATCTCTTTGTAACCTCACCTCAGTACTAGTGGGCATGAATGATTTGTTTTCACAGTAGTAAGTACTTAAAACTTGAGCTCATCCAGATACTATTTTCTTTACCAATTTAGCTTGCATCACCACCACCCTTAAATAAAGGCAGAGAAATTGCCACAAAGGACACTAATGCATTGTTATGGTTACTACTGCAAATTTACTGACCTACTAGACCTAATCTATTAAAAAGTAGAATACTAGCAGGGTTTTACTGACTTAACTCAATCCAACAGATCTGATCCCAGAGTCACAGTTACTTCTTATCTCCCACATGACAAATTCTTCATCCCTTCCCTTCTGACAAAATGATTTGCAAATGGGAGATGAGGCAGTATTACCTGCACTAGATTTCACAAGCTCCCTATTTCTCTTGAGGTGTTTTGGAGATTGAAAGGGTGTTCTTCCTTGGCAGTCACCCTCATCCTAACAAAGTAATAAACTACATTTAAATCAACAAGATATTTATCACCCACAGTATGGAGTTTTCAAATCAAAAATTCTGTTGTACCAAGGGCAAACCAAGCCTTCCTGTTAAAGTGAAGGTCTCTTCCCCCAGGGACAAAGCCACCCGAGTGTCAAAACTGTCCCTTCACCAAGGCGAACCCAGAGCCCTGTGATCAGCAGCCAAACTCCTCAAAGAGTGCAAGAGAAGCTTGTGTATCCACAAATGAAACCACAGAAGCTACAGGCCATGTAGAGAGTATAGATTAATTAAATCTACAGAATATCTCAGATAGGTAACATGGAAAAGAAAGGAGACCAGGAACAGTTCTTTTCAACTCAACGGATCAGTGATCACAACAGCCCTTGAGAAGTAGGAAACCTGAGTTCAGCAGTCTGATCCAAACCAAGCACAGGGACTAACTTTTGGCCACAAGTTGTCCATTCTCCAAGACAATGTCCCATGCATGACCAGTGGCAGAAAGTTGGACTGAGAGAAAGTTTGCATACAAAAACTTCAACCCCTCTGTGGAGTTAGAAACGACTTTAGTAGCGCTCATAAGAATATGTTATCTAAATACATAATTCACTTCCTACATTTGGTACTCAAAATAGTGGCAAGGCAGTTTTCCTCAGCATTAAAAGCTTTCTCTAAAACCTTGATTTATGCCCTGTGGATACCTTTACCAGCCTCTAGACTGCTTCACTAGTCTTCATCATACTGTGCCTTGTGCACCAGGCACAATCATCTCTTAATTTGCTAATCGGCAACAATTTAACATTGCTAAAAGAAAGAGAAAACTTACTAAGGGACTTGACAATTTTTAATTTGCAAAGAATGAACTTGATTCATTTTGAGGACTATTTCATACTCTTTTTTTTTTTTTTTTTTTTTAATGCTAGACAGTGTTGGGTTTTTCTTCTTTGGGGGGGAGAGAGAGGGAGGGGAAGCAGCAGAAGAGCAACAAGAAAAAGAAGCATCTTCATCACCATAAGTATATGAAGTAATGCCCATGAATTAATAATATTTGGGAATTCCCAGGTGGAAAATAACCGTGATATTTGTTCACTGATGATAAAATTACCAAGTTTAAGAATTAAATAAGGCAAAGGAGAGTTATGTTCTACTGTTTCCTTAAAACCAAAATTAATAGTAAGAAAACTTGCCAAGCAAAAGAAAATTTTTTTTTTACTTTTCATACAAAAAGCATGACATGTAAATTTATTAATTGGAGAATTCATTTCACATGGGTTTGCTCTACAGGACATTCCTGGCTGAAATAACAAATCTTCAAGTACCTAATTCCAAATGTTGCTATAAATAGTACTTTGTGCAACTATTTTAGTCATTATGCTAAATAACCACAGTAATCATTATACTTTAAATATGCTGAAACTTGCAGGTGTTTAGATTTGGCATGTTTGCATTTTTAAACAGCATGTGGAATATAATGCTAACAAGAGTAAATCACATTCAGTTACAATTTTTTTCCTCTCATCGACATATTCATCTCCAATTCCAGATTAATTTCAAGTTGTACCTATCCCACACCGAGCTTCCAACAATAATATCCTCATAGTGATGGTACCTATCTCTTTTTAGAGCTGTTAATTTTGATGTTGTAAACACTATCAATAATCAGAGAGAAAAAAAATGAACCCCCTGATAACGATTATCACTCTATTCTAGTTTTTCTCTCCATCACAATTGCTACACAGACAATAAATTCAGAATAAAGTACAAGCAACGTGTGAAGTGAAGCAGACCTTCTAATAGGGCAACAGATTTTAAATTTCTGTAGTCTCTCCGTCCTTCCTGACCTTTGGGATTTGTTGTTTCTGTGATGGATGTCACTTTGAGTTCTAGGTAACGTTATTAACAAAACTGTAATGTGCTGTAACATTAGTAAATCGATTACTGATTGACAACCATATTTCATACAGCTTATGTGGCATGCCCCAGTAGGGCAGCTGACTGGGGAGCAGAGTGCTCTATGGCCATGACCACCTGTATACGCTGTTTTACCAGATCTGCAGACATTTCATGCCTTGAAGTAGAATTTCAGTTTCAGAACTGCAAAGAACTAGAGAATGGTGAAAACACAGCAGTGTTGTTTTCTCACTGAAAATCAGATAGGGGAGAGGACCAAGTGCAGTAACAGAAAGTGGAATACCAGTTACAGAGCAAGTGCGACCCAAGCACTGCCTGAACACAAAAACTCACATGTTACTGTGTCAAGGTCAAGAACTTTTGCATTTCTATCTTGGAACAGTTTTTTGTATGAAGCAGAAAAAGAAATGAAAAATCAGTTCCGCTGGGACAAGTACAGCAAGGATGTCAGAATGCAGGAAGATAGCTATGGGAGGTTGGCTGCTCCACAAGAGCAGTAAAACTTGAGTACAACATACTGCAACAATCTGATGAGATCCATTAAAATTAGTATTATTGGGGGAAATGCAGGAAAAGTTGTTTGGGGTGTTTTATGAACAGCTGAGACAAAGGAGAAGAAGCTTGATGGTTTCAGAAAATAAAATACTGAATTTAGAAACCTATCCTTGGATGTCTCTGATGCACACTCAGGGTTTCCCTTAGGAATTGCTTCATCTTGTTATTTCTTCCAAATTGAGTCACAAAATAACACCTTCCTTTTTATCTTCTTGACTTTCAGTAAGAGCCACTTCCCACTAGGGTCTTAGGGGACTCTGGAGCATGAGGAGGGCCAGCCCATTTCAGACTCAGATAAAACCAAATGCTCCTTGAAAATGTGGATCCAGAATAGGAAAAAAACATCCCAGTAGTGTCCCCTCAATACTGTTTCTTCTAAACAAGAATTACTATGGCACTTAGTTCATGTCTGTAGCTTTATGCTACAGTAGTGATACTACTTTAATATAAATACATACAAACCACACTCATCTTACAAAAAATCCTAGAAGCCCTTATAATCAGTAGTTCCATATTCCACATCCTCCTTAGCTACAGAAGCCTGTCTGATAAACACTATTAAAACAAAAGGCAACAATTCTACAAATTTTCATGTTATCTATTTTACTCCTAAGTATTAGCACAAAAAGTTGTTCAGTGAAACACTGTCTCACCTTATTTGTACAAGCATCTAAAGCAATTCTGTGCAGTTTTTGTTTTTGCTTGTTTTGCTTACCTTTAAAAGAAGTTAGAAAAGGCTCACCTAAGCAACAATAATCTTGGTTATCAAAACTAAGGCAAAATAAGAGCAATCCCCTCTAGATACTTATTTTGCTCTTCGGGTGATCTATTTGCCATGCAGTCCTTGAAGAATCTATATCACAGTCAATTTTAGGCAGCCCTTTAACATGGTTTTTGCATGTCAGACTATTTAGAAGACGTAAAAGTTGTGATGGTTCCAGCTTGTTGCTTTTTGTTTTGATACGCAGCCCTCAGTCTCTACTGACTAAGGTGATAAAACCATAAAACACTGTGACAAATTGACTGAATTTTACAAGCTTTCCCAAAGTGCTTTTTCATATTGCTTAAAGCTTGCCAGTGAGAACATGTTGGCTGGATTTGCTGGGCAAGGTACTGACATGTACAGCATCAAAGGGGAGTTAATACAGTGCTCCCTGATCTAAAAAATAAAATTAAATGAAATTAAAGCATTACATTACCAGCCTGTAAGCAATCTGTTGCTCCTTATGCATCTTGTATGGCTTGAATGGAAAGTATCTGCAAGCATCTCTAAATAGGAGCAAGGAGAGGCATGTGTGATAAGCAGCTACTCCAAAGCTTTCTTCCCTCTGGTATTTGAATTTTTTCACAAGCACTTTGACAGTGTCCTCTTCAGGACGTGCATGTTTTGTACTACTACTTTAGGTTCTGTGCAGCACCTTGTGCTGTTTGATTACTCAACCAATTTAATTCAGTGTCCCATGGCTTTTTTCCCTACAGAAACAGATACAGAAGGCACAGATAGCAAAGCATGTCGTTACTGATTGGCAAAAGCATGCTTTGTATCTCGTATTTTTCTTGAACAATGAATTAATGAAAACAAGAGTATAATATACCAAAGAACTACAGATCAGAAAAAGAGATTACAGGTTACAGACAACTGACTTGATTTTTTTTTTCTTTTAACTTCACTATTATTGCAGAAATATTTTTAAATCTTGTCTGGCTAACGTTTATAAATATCTTACAAATCATATGGTAAATAAATCTGTTCTTTTCATCACCAGTTTGGCCATGAACAAGTTGATCATTCTTCCAGGTAGAAATGATACAATTTCTGCTGCCAGTTTCTGCTACTCATACCCTTACTCTGTCAGCTATCTGCTTTTTGTCCACAGCAGGGGTCATGAAAGGATTTTCATAAGAACAGGGTAAACTAGTTCTTTCTTTCTTCAACCTAATACTCACAGCTCAAGAAGCCAATAGTTTGCAGACTAGGGACCTGGATATAGTTTCTGTGCACTTAATTATTACCTTTATTGCTCATTACCTTTCCCAGACTTCCTTGTATCAATGCAAAATCTTACCACCGCAGCAATCTGTAGCAAGAACAGCCACATTCTTTCATGTATCACAAACCTGCCACCTACTAGTTTCACCTGGGTAACCCTAGTGCTTGCATTAGAAGAAACAGTGAGCAGCAGGATTTTAGACTTCTATCATACTCTGCTGCAAATGTCCCTTTTCCAGACTGAAGAGGCTTCTCTAAATTTATTTCAATTGCTTCACAAGGTGCTAGTGTCATGGAGAGAAGGCAAGATGCCTTCTATTCCACCACCTGACAAAACAAAACTAATTAAAAATCAAATGTTTCTAGATAATGTAAGCACAACTGTCCACGTGAAAACAGATAAATCAGCAGACTGTGATGGGAAAATGAACTTTGTTTACCGCCTAAGCAGCTGATTAGAACCCAGTTTGTATTAGGAAAAAAAGCATTAGGCATGTTATCTTAATAAATGCACAATGACCTACTTCCAATGAGTTTTATTGCCCCCATAAAGTTACTATCCTGACTGCCCACTTTGGCAAGAGGATTCCCAGGTAGCAGAGTACAAATAAAACTCTCAGGCAACAATATGCAGAGATAGTGTTTGGTTAGGCTAACATGACAAAATGGAGCACTTTTAAATTTCTGGGCACACAAGCCAAAGACAGCCCTTAATAGTTGATATCTGTATTTTATTTTATGCTTCCTAATATAACTGAGGTATAAATGTGTTCATATACATGCCTACACAAAGATAAATATATCTTCCTGCAGAAAGTCATTCTTGTTCGAAGGTTGCTTTAAGTGTCTCATTTCTGATTTGAATTTGCTATTTAAATCTAGTCCTGCACCACAGGACTAGAGGTTCTTTGCTTCCTCCCACCACCATCAAAACAGAAAAATATTTGCAAGAAACCAAGAATGGAAGTGCCTTTAGAAAATGTAAATACACTGTAGGTGGAATCATCTACTAGCAGCTGATATGCCAGAGAGGAAACAAAAACAGCTAACGTGAAATGTAATAAGTGTTTGTCTACAGAAAGCATATGAATATCTGATGTTTGATACTATTCCTGTTAAAATTATCTCCAACATATTACATACTTGGCCATGCTAAAGGTTGTCTGAGGTTTTTTGTAAGGCCTCCTTGAGAAGGCCCAACCATGGCCAAGGCTGCATCAAAACCATCATGGCCAGCAGGTTGAGGGAGGGGATTCTGCCCCTCTACTCTGCTTTGGTGAGACCCCACTTGGAGTACAGCATCCAGCTCTGGAGCCCTCAACACAGGAAAGACATGGGCCTGATGGAGTGGGGCCAGAGTGCCACAAAAATGGTCAGAGAAAAGGCTGAGAAAGTTGAAGTTATTCAGCCTGAAGAAGAGAAGGCTCAAGGGAGACCTTATTGTGGCCTTTCAGTTTTTAAAAGGGCCTCTAAGAAAGATGGGACAGACTTTTTAGGAGGGCCTGTGGCACTAGAACAAGGGGTAACAGTTCTAAACTAAAAGAGGGTAGATGTAGACTAGATATAAGAAAGAAATATTTTACAGCGAGTGTGGTGACACACAGGAACAGGACGCCCAGAGAGGTGGTAGGTGCCCCATCTCTGGAAATGTTCAGGTTCAGGTTGGACAGGCCTTAGAGCAAACTGATCTAGTTAAAGATTTCTCTGCTCACTGGAGGGGCATTGGACTAGGTGACCTTGTCAGGTGTCTTCCCATCCAAACTATCCTATGATTCAGTGATTGTTGAATGCAGCATTGTAACTGGCACTGAAACAGAAGGATTCATCCAATCCAAATCCCAAGATCCACGTTATGGACAAACCTAACCTGGTTCATATTCTTATACATTTTGATTTCCAATTCTCTAATGATTTTTTATTTTCTAGCAATATTCATTGAAACAGAATATAATAGACAAGGTTACAAGCCTATCATAAGTACAGTACTCTCACTGGAAATTTTTTTTCCCAAATTATTCATTCCCAGTCCCAAGGCATTCCTAATAAAGCCTCTGATAAGCCTGTGTCTTCATTTTAAATAATAAAAACATACTTTTCAAAAGTTCAGAAGGAATGACCAAGTTAAGGAAAGAACTAATAAAGTAACTTTCATCTCTGTCATAAATTGTGCACTGTGAGTTTGCATCTGAAAAAAATAGATACTCCCTTCTTTCCCACTATCTAGTTCCCATTGTAGGATCTGCAGAGTTTGGAATTATCTTGTTAATATGAATTTCTCAGCATCTATGTTATGATGAATTTTTTAGTGTCTTTAAATACAATAATAAAAAAAATTAAAAAAAAAATAAAAATAAA